>JAKSZT010021474.1:1006406-1019027 GCA_026826555.1 Tolypeutes matacus | reverse complement strand
TTGTCCATTTCCTCTAAATTGTCATTCTTGTTGGCATATAATTTTTCAAAGTATCCTCTTATGATACTCTTTATTTCTGTGGGGTCAGTAGTGATATCACCTTGCTCATTCCTTATTTTATGTATTTGCATCTGTTCTCTCTTTTTCTTTGTTAGTCTGGCTAAGGGTTTCTCAATTTTGTTGATATTCTCGAAGAACCAGCTTTTGGTTTTGTTTATTGTTTCCAGTGCTTTCTTATTCTCTATTTCATTTAGTTCTGTTCTAATCTTTGTTATTTCCTGTTTTCTACTTCCTTTAGGTTTAGTTTGTTGTTGTTTTTCCAATTCCTCCAAGTGTGCAGTTAGGTCTTCAATTTTAGCTCTTTCTTCTTTTTTAATATATGAATTTATGGCTAAGAACTTCCCTCTCAGGACTGCTTTCGCTGCATCCCATAGGTTTTGATATGTTGTGTTGTTGTTTTCATTAGTTTCAAGGTAGTTACTGATTTCTTTTGAAATTTCCTCTTTGACCCACTGTTTGTCTAAGAGTATGTTGTTTAACTTCCATATCCTTGTGCCTAACCTGTTTCTCTGGCCCTTATTGATTTCCAACTTCATTCCGTTGTGGTCAGAGAAATTACTTTGTATAATCCCAATCTTTCTGAATTCATTGAGTGTTGTTTTGTGGCCTAGCATGTGGTCTATTTTGGAGTATGTTCCATGTGCACTGGAGAAGAATGTAAATCCCGCTGTATTTGGGTGTAGTGTTCTGTATATGTCTATTAAGTCCAAATCTTCTAATGTATTGTTGAGTGCCTTCATTTCTTTACTGATTCTCTGCCTAGATGTTCTGTCTAATGACGATAGTGGTGTGTTGAAGTCCCCTGCTATAATTGTAGAGGAATTTATTTCTCCTCTTAGTTTTTCCAGAGTTTGCCGCACGTATTTTGAGGCCCCTCGATTAGGTGCGTAAATGTTGATGATTGTTCTCTCTTTTTGAGAGATTACTCCTTTTACTAATATATAGTGTCCATCTTTGTCTCTTCCAATAGTTTTGCATTTAAAGTCTATTTTGTCTGATATTAGAATAGCTACTCCTGCCCTTTTTTGGCTATTGTTAGCTTGTAAAATGGTTTTCCAGCCATTCACTTTCAGCCTCCTTGAATCCCTGGGCCGAAGGTGGGTTTCTTGTAGACAGCATATAGATGGATCATATTTTCTTATCCATTCTGCCAATCTGTGTCTTTTGATTGGTGAATTTAATCCATTAACATTCAGTGTTATTACTCGTAACGAATTTCTTACTCCAGTCATTTTTTCTTTGGGTTAATGTATGTCATATGTTGTTTTGTTTCTCTTTTTGAGTTTTCAGTTGTTTTTAAACTCTCCTCCAACTCTCTCTCCTATGTTTTTTCCTTTCAATTTGTAGAGATTCCTTTAGTATTTCTTGAAGTGCTGGTTTCTTCTTGACATACTCTCTTAATTGCTGTTTATCTGTGAATATTTTGAACTCTCCATCATTTTTGAATGCCAATTTTGCTGGATAGAGATTTCGTGGCTGGAAGTTTTTTTCTTTTAGTGTTTTGACTATGTCATACCACTGTCTTCTTGCCTCCATGGTTTCAGCTGAGAAATCAGCACTTAATCTTATTGTGCTTCCCTTGTATGTGATGGTTCTCTTTTCTCTTGCTGCCTTGAGTATTTTCTGTCTTGAGCATTGGACAATTTGACAAGTATATGTCTTGGAGTTGGCCTGTTGGGATTTATACTATTTGGGGTGCGATGTGTTTCCTGGATCTGCACATCCATCTCTCTCAATAGAGTTGGGAAGTTTTCAGCCATAACATCCTTCAACACTCCTTCTGTTCCCTTTCCCTTCTCTTCTCCTTCTGGGATGCCCATAATGCATATGTTTGTGCATCTTGCATTATCAGTTAATTCCCTGAAACGATACTGGATTTTTTCTATCTTTTTGTCTATCTTTTCTACAATCTCTTTGATTTCAACTGTATTGTCTTCCATATCACTAATTCTTTCCTCTGCATGTTCAATTCTGCTGCCATGTGAGTCCAGTGTCTTTTTCATTTCTTGACTTGTGCTTTTGTTCGCCATCATATCCATTACCTTTTTAGGTGTGTTAGCTATTTCCTCAATTTGTTCTCCCAGTGTCTTCTTTATATCCTTAATCTCTTCCTTCAGTTCTTTAAGTTGGTCCATGATATTTGTTTGGATCGCTTTGATTAGTTGTTCGATGTACTGCATTGCTTCCTGGTTTTTATTTTGTTCATTGGACTGGTCCATGTTTTCCAGTTTCTCCGAGTCATTTGTATTTTTCTGTTGCCCTCTGGTCATCATATTATCTTGATGGGTTTGTTCAGTTGATTAGCTTTTCTCTATGCTCTAGAATTTTATTTAGCTGTTGGGGCTGCCTGTGAGTTGTTTACTCTTTGGCAGTTTTTCTTCTTATTTTATTTCCTTGCTTCTTTCTATGTTCCCTTGAAGGCAAAAGGTTAGGCCCAGAGGAATCAAAAGATGTAAGGAAGGCAGAAGGATAATAGAAATATTGATAAAAGTTACAAGAGGGTCAAAATGAGACTTAAAGAGATGAATATTTAACTTGTGTAGGCAGTGAAGAGTACTAGGAATAAATATGGAGTTCCTACAATGGACTGGGAAAACAAATGGAGGAATATATATATATAGTGATTTAGAAGGCTAGAATTATGAGGAGGGAGAGAAATAGTAGAGAAAGTTCTGAAAGGAAAAAGTTAATACTAATAAAAAAAAAGAAAAAAGAAGAAGAAGAAAACAAAATAGATGGCATAGAAATTGACACCCTTAAGTTGTGGGCCTATGAAAAAATGTTGTCTCTAAGAGCCACAACAGAAAACAGAAGGCAGAAAGATGCAGGAAGGATAAGCGGTAGTTTTTAAAACAGAATCAATATATACAGCGAATGGGAAATTACTGAATAAGAAGCTCAGCAAAGAAGCGACCAGCAGGCAGCACCTATTTAAAATAAAAAAAAAAAAAAAAATAGAAGGAAAAAGGAAGGGGGAAGGAAAATGGGAATAATAGCAATAGACCAGAAAGTAGCAGAGAGAAAACAAAGATCCACACAGGCAAGCAGTCAAACAGAGCTAAGGGGGGTCAATGATTCCCCTAGGGTCCACATGGATCCTTCCTACCTACTTGTGTTTATCAATGAATTTCCCCACAGGGTTCTATATGCAGGTCCTGAAGCAGCTTTTAGCTTTTAAACTAAATTAAAAAGAATTTATTTTTCATTTGTTGAGGTGACCTCCCTTTTTTTTTTTTTTAGCCAAATGCAGGACCCAAAATAATTCCTCCTCTAGACCAACCCGCTTCCTGAAGTGACCCTAGCTGGGCCCGTGGAAATTAATCAAGCACATCCCACTTTCCGGACTCCCCAGGTTAGCTGAAACTCTGATGTTAGTCAGTGAGGAATGCTAAAGATGGTGGATTCTGCCCCTTCTGGCCCCGAGCTCCAGCGTCACCGGGCTGCTCAGTAAATCAGTTTGAGTGCAGATTCGTGTCTGCTCTCAGCCTGATGCTTCTTCAGTTTGGCTTATCTGCTCCCCAAAGCTATGGGGTGGTGCAGGCAGCCAGATCAATGTCTAAAAATATAAAATACCCTTCCCTGTCTTCCAACCGAACCCTCCCTTTTTTGGGAAGTGTCCCTTCCTCCTGGCTCTGCAGCGGCCCGGGTCTTATCCCTGGGTGGCTAGGGAAATCAGCTCCGTTCCCCGAACAAAATCCCCCCTCCGGTTCACCAGGTGCTGATTAGCTCGTTTGCTCTGTTCACACAATGTCCAAGGGGCGCCAGGCAGCCAGATCCCCAGAAAATAAAACTTTTTCGCCCCACCCGCGGCTCCAAATGGCTGTTTTATTTTTTTCCCCTAACCGCAGGGCTCAGCCTCCTATGCCAACCTCCACCGACTGCCTCAAAACTCACGAATCTCCACCGTTCCGTCCACGCCGCCGATCTGCGCAGATAGATGTCCCAAGCTTCTCACTCCACCTCTTTTTGTTCTTTTGATGCTTGTGCTTTGGGTATAATGTTTAAGAAACTACTGCCTACCACAAGATCTTGAAGATGTTTCCCTACATGTTCTTCTAAGTGTTTTATGGTTGCTGTTTTTATATTTAGGTCCTTCATCCATTTTGAGTTAATTTTTGTATAAGGTGTGAGGTAGGAGACCTCTTTCTTTCTTTTGTATATGGATATTCAGTTTGCCCAGCACCATTTGTTGAATACACTGTTCTTTCCTAACTAAGAGGGCTTGATAGGCTTGTCAAAGTAACTTGACTGTACATGTGAGGGTCTATTTCTGAGCTCTTGATTTGGTTCCATTGGTCAATGTACCAATTTATGCCAGTACCATGCTGTTTTTACCACTTAGCTAAGTAATATGCTTTACAGTCAGGAAGTGAGCATACTCCAGCTTTGTTCTTCTTTCCAAGGCATTTTTAGCTATATGGGCTCCTTACACTGCCAAATAAATTTGATAATTGGCTTTTTCTTTCCTGAAAATAAGGCTGTTGAGTGTTTTATTGAGATTGCATTGAATCTGTATAGAAGTTTGGGTAGAATTGACATCTTAACTGTATCTAGTCTTCCAATACATAAAGAAAGAATGTGTTATGGTACCTTGAGTTGGACTTTTCAAAATCTTATAACTGTAAGCTTCTACCCCAAATAAATACCCTTTATAAAAGCCAACAGATTTCTCTTTCTTTGCATCAGCACCCCTTTGGCTGAACAATACAAATTGTAAGTCTTTGTTACTAGACATACAATACATAAAAATGTAGTTTGCATCATGAACAACATAAAAGGGAGAGATGGAGGATATATTTATTGTGTATGTGTAGGTTATTAAAGTAAATTTGGGATCACCACAAACTAAATTGCAATAGATTTAGTGTGCTAAATTTAATCTCCATGGTAAACCCAAAGAAATTGTCTAAAAAATCTACATAAAAGGAAAAGATGTGATACAAAATAACTCATTTTTAAAAGATTATCTAAACAAAAATCAAGACAGTAATGGAGGAAACAAGGGATGAAAAATTTGTGAGACAACAAAAATCAATAAAAAAAATGGCAGATGCAACTTTTGCTTTATCATTAATTTTACTAAATTTAAATTAAATAAACTTTCTACTCAAAAGCCAGAGATTCGCAGAATGGATAAGAAAATATGATTCAAATATATGCTGTTTACAAAAAGACCCATTTTAGATGGGTCCAAGAAAGATCCATGAAAGAATGACAAAAACTTCAAGCAAATAACAAATAAAAGAAAGTAGGGTAGCTATATTAATACCAGACAAAATAGACTTTAAGTAAAAAAACCACTATATGAGATGAAGAGAAACATTAAATATGCATGAAAGGGTCCATTAAACAAGTACAAACATATAGGTCCCTAAGAGCAGAGTGCTAAAATATATGAGACAAACAGATGGAATGGAAGGGAGAAATAGACATCTCTACAACAAATGTTGAGATTTCAATATGCCATTTTCAGTTGTCAATAGAACATCTAAACAGAAGATAATTAAAGAAATATAGGTTTAAACAACACCTATACACCAACCAGATCTAATTGACATATATAAAACACTTTATGCAATAATGGCAGAAGATAATTTTTGCAAATGCAGGTGGACTATTCTCTAGAATAGACTATCTATTACCACACAAGAGAAGTCTAAAGGAATTTAAAATTATTTAAATCATAAAAAAGAAACCTCCTTGGCCATTTTGGAATGAAGCTAAAATTCATTAACAGAAGGAAAACTGAAAAATAGAAACAAAGGGAAAATTAAACTGCAAACTCAAACAACCAACAGATTATAGAAGAAATGAAAAGATAAAATAGAAAATACTTAGAGGCAAATGAAAACAAAGACACGACATAACAAAAGACATGGTATGTAGCAAAGGTAGTACTCAGAGGGAAATTTATGGCTATGTGTGCCTATATATAACAAGAAATAATATCTGTAATAACCTAACTTTACCTCTTGAGAAGTTGTAAATCAAGAGTAAAGTAGCCCAAAAATAGCAGAAGACAGGAAATAATTATAATTAGAGCAGAAGTAAATGAAATAGAAAAATGTAAATCAATTGAGAGAATTATCAAAATAAAAAGTTTATTCTTTTAAATATTCAACAAAATTGGCAAGATTTTAGATAAACTGTCAAAGGAAAAAGAGAAAATATGCAAGTAACCAAAATCAGAAAGCAAATTGTGATAAAATTAATGAGTTTACAGAAATAAAAATGCTTATAAGAGAATATTATGAACAACTTTATTGCAACAAAGTAGATAATTTAGAAGAAATGGAAAAATTCCTAGAACCACATCAATTACACAAAATGATTCACGAATAAAGAGAAAACATCAATAAACCTATAACAAGTACAGAGATTGAATCAATAACCAAACCTTCCACAAAAGAAAAGTACAGGACCAGATGGCTTAACTGTGAATTCTACCAAACATTTAAATAAATGCTAATCCTTCTAAAACTCTTCTGAAGAATTTAAGAGGACTGAATACTTCTTAACTCATTCTATGTGACTAATGTTACTCTGACATCAAAGTCTGGTAAAGACATCACAAGGAAAGAAAATTATAGCCTATTTTCCCTTATGAATATGGATGGGAAAATTCTTAACAAAATAAACTAAGAAACAAAATCCAATGATGTATTAAAAGTTTATACACCATGACGAAGTGGGTTCAACAAACAAAATGTCAACATCAAAATATGCAAAATCAATGTAATACACTTCAAAAATAGAATGAAACAAAAAAAAATTCCTCAATAGATGCAGAAGAGTCATTTGACAAAATGTAACCTCTTGATAAAAATACTCAGAGACATGATAAAGACCATTTATGAAAAACAACAACAACAACAACAACAACAACAAAAAACAGTGAACATCATACTTTCAATAGTGAAAGATGTAAATTTTCCCCATCAGATCAGGACTGAAGCAAGGATACCTACTTTCACCACTGCTACTCAATATTATACTAGAATAATTGCCAGAACAATTAAGTAAGAAAAAGAAATAAGAGGTTTCAAATTTGCAAAGGAAGAATAAAAATATCTATTTGTAGTTGATGTGATCTTATATATAGAAAACCTAAAGGAACCCAAAAGGAGACTATTAAAGCTAATAAGTTAATTCTGTATGAGAGTTAGGGTACAAGATCAAAAGGCAAAAACAATTGTGTTTCTATATACTGGTAATGAACAATCTTAAGAAGGATTTAAGAAAACATTTCCATTTACAAGAGCAACTAAAAGAATAAAATATCTAGAATAAATTTATATAGGAATAAATTTAAGGATACAAAAGACATATACTAAAACTACAAAAGGCTACCAAAAGAACTTAAAGAAAACCTAAATTAATGGGAAGATATTCTGTGTTCATGGATTGGAAGAGTTAACTTTATTAATATGTCAAAATTACCCAAAGGTATCTACAAATTGAATGCAATCCTTGTTAAATTTCCAGCACTCTTTTTTTGCAGAACTGGAAAAACCAACAGTCAGATTCATATGGAACTGCAAGCAGACCCAAATAGCCAAACCACTGTTGAAAAAGAACAGGGTTGGAGAACAAACACTTCCCAATTTCAAAGTGTTTTACAAAATGACAGTAATCAAAACAGCGTGACACTGACACAAAGCTAGACAGATATATCAGTGGAATAGAGTTGCAAGTCCAGAAAGAGAGCCACAACACCTATGGTAAAGTGACTTTTGTTGCCAATGCTAAATCCATGTAGAGGGGAAAGAATAGTCTCTTCAACAAATGGTGCTGGAAAACTGGATATCCACATGCAGAAGAATGAAGACAAACCCATACCATACACACTATATATTAATCAATTCAAAACAGACCAAGGATCTAAATTAAGAGCTAAAGCTATAAACCTCTTAGAAGTAAATAGGAGAAAATCATCATGACCTGTGATTCAGAAAAAAATTCTTAAATATGACACCCAAAGCATGAGAAATAAAAGAAACAGATAAATTTGATTTTGTCAAAATGAAAGACTTTTGTGCATCAAAGGAAATTATCAAGAAAGTCAAAAGACAGGCTACAGAATGGGAAAAAATAGTTTCAAGCCATCTATCAGATACAAGTTTAATATCCATTATATATAAAGAACTCCTACAGCTCCACAAAAAAAGATAAAAAGAATTTTAAAAGTGGGCAAAAACTTGTATAGACGTTGCTCCAGTGAAGATATATAAGTGGCCAATGAACCCAAGAAAAGATGCTCAACATAATTAGACACTAATGAAATGCAAATTAAAATCACAATCAGACACCATTTCACACCCACAAGGATGGCTATGATTTGAAAGATGGAAATTACCACATATTGGAGAGAATGCAGAGAAATTGTAACTCTAGTGCATTGTGATTGGTTCATGGGAATGTAAAATCAAGCAGTCCCTGTGAAAACATAAGGATGAAAATTGTATAATACCACTTCTAAGAGATTACTAGAAATGGTTAATATGCAGAAACAGAAAGCAGATTAGAGGTTACTGGGGGAGGGTTAGTGAGAAGGGAGGAGGAAAGGGAGTGTTTGAGAGAAAAAAATAAGAGACTTATTTTATCAATTACATAAGTATTAATAAAGAAGTAGAAGATTCTCTTTAGTGGGCAGCAAGGTCCTTTCCAATCTATCTGCCAGGTAAACAGGTAACCTGTTTTCAATGTGCTCCCCGTTACCTCAGTGCGTGCTGTACCACAATGAGCTATCATTTTCTTTCTTCTATGCTAATTCTGATTTTCCCACAAGAAGTGGAATTTTCTTTTCCACGTCTTCCTGGTGCACACTTCTTCCTTCCAGACCCAGCTCTAAACCCACCTCTTCTGAGTAATTTTCCCTGATGCTCCCAAACAGAAAAAATTGCTTCAGAGTATGTGTTTTCCTCATATGTATCTAGAGTTTAGAACCTAAATTATCATAATTATTTGTTTTCAAATGTGTCTCTCTGTTCTGCAAAAATTATGCCCCAGGAACCACCTCTATAAATGATAAGCTAAACACCCAACAAATGTATATTAAAATGAAGAGTATAAATGAATTCAAAATAATAAAAATTCTTGCATTTAATTAAACTCCAGAGTGATTGAGCAGTAGTTGAAGGGTTCTGAAATCTTTCTGTTACTGCAAATAAAAAGAAACTTCCATGAAGTAATCACTTTACCAAGCTTTGCGGCTCTATAAGCTATATCTTATTTGCTTTGTTCAAACAAAATTTCAGTTAAATAATACCAGATGATTTCTGTCATTACCTTTTATGTACTTAATTCCCCTTTAGCCTCTTATTTACTTAATCTGTGCCTCATTTCCCCATGTTTAAAGAAACTGTTCTAATAATATCAACACTTGTTACTCATCAACCATCACAATGAAACCTTACAAAAGCATTATAAAACTCAAAAACAAAACAACCACTTTAGATCATCCTTTTAAGGATGTCCCTTGACAAGTGAGAATCTCCCCGAATTTGCAAGCTACAGGATTTGTTATTCAGAAGTAGCACATTAAATAATAAAAAGTTACTGATTATCTGGAAGATTAAGGATAGACCTAGGGGTGAGATGCTAGAATGGATGAAGATAAGGTTAGTAGGACAGGCAGAGGTTAGAGACAGAATGTGAAAGAAAAAAAAATCTATAGTCAAAGGTAGCGAATCTCTGAAACATGAGTATTACTGGGTTATCTAATAGGTTATTTGATGGCTATCCCACCAATTTATGTGTCAACTTGATTATACGGCCAGTTATTTGGTCAAACACTGGCCTAGTTGTTACTGTGGAAGTATTTTGCAGATGGGATTAGCAATTATAATCAGTTGACTTAATGTAAAGGAGATTTCCCTCAGCAAATCAGTT
The DNA here is from genome assembly GCA_026826555.1 of Tolypeutes matacus. Lineage (NCBI taxonomy): Eukaryota > Metazoa > Chordata > Mammalia > Cingulata > Chlamyphoridae > Tolypeutes > Tolypeutes matacus. The sequence goes on along the minus strand of JAKSZT010021474.1, from coordinate 1,009,076 downwards.
AAAGGTCTTTTTTTTTTTTTTTTTTCTGGCATAACATGACATTTATTTACTAGTTTTCAAAACCTGGGTTAACCTTTTTTTTGTGGATTATAGTTTACATTATAGTTTAATCTCTGGGATGAGCAATGGACTAGAGTAGATTTACTGCTATTCTACTATAGACTTAATGTTATTCCAGCAATGGAAGAAGTTTTATCATTGAAGTGCAGGCAGTGGCCACCAGAGGTCTTGAGGGAAGAGAGAGGGAAAAATAGATGTAATATGGGGGCATTTTCAGGACATTGGAATCCTCCTGAATGACATTGCAATGACAATTAGAGGTCTTCAAAGCATGAACTGAGGGTTTCAAGAATCAGAAGAAATTCAGACTCTAGACTCCACCTGCATTCAGCCTCAACCTTCCCTACAGACTATGATTAAATACTTCACCTCTACTTCTCCTGTAATGTCTGGGTTCTGACCTGCTTTGCAGAATTGGGAATTGCCAGCCTCCACAATCTTCAGAGCCAATTCATTACAATTAATCACATGCATTATCACCTACACATATATCGTATTTGTTCTGTTTCTCTGGAAAACCTTGACTAATACAGATTTTGGTACCAGCAGTGAGTACTTTGCAATATTTGAATAAAGTCTATAGATCAGAGAGTATTATACCAACCTTAATTTCCTGATTTTGATATTCAAACAATGTTATGAAAGAAATTGTCCATTATTTTAGGAAATATACACTCAAGATTTAGATGAAGGACCAAATGCTTATAATTTTTATGGGCAGGTTTTCTCTTCTTTATTTTCTTCCTCTTCCTGCCTCTCTTCCTCTTTCTCTTCCTCCTTTATCTTCAGTTTCTTCTTTTTTAAAATTTTATTTTTTAATTTTAAAGGAGCTTTAGATTATATAAATGTTACATCAAAAACATAAGGGATTGCCATATGCTCCACCCCTTCCCCTCACTTTCCCACATTAACAACATCCTTCATTAGTGTGGTACGTTTCTTATAATTTATGAGGACATATTGAAGCATTGCCACTAACAATGACTATAGTTTACATTATAGTTTATACTTTTCTCCACATAATTTTATAGGTTTTGGCAAAATGTACAATGGTCTGTATCCATCATTGCAATGTTATGCAGGACAATTCCTATGTCCCAAAAAGGCCTCCATGTTAAACCTACTCTTCCCTTTTCTTTTTCTTCTCCTTATTTTTACCCTCCTCCTCCTCCTTCTTTTTTCTTTGCTTTATCATTTTTTGTGTTTGCAGCCTTGTGTGCATGTGTTTGTCGGTATGTGCATGTACACAAAGAAGTCAGTAAATATTAAAGGAATATGGCAATTCTTTTTATTATTTTTTCAACTCTTCTATATATTATAAATTTTTTAAAAAAATTTAAATATAAGCTGTGAATAAGTGAATATAGGCACATTTAAGAGGAATGCTCATTAAGGCTATATGCTTATAATATCCCACATTTTTTAGCCTCTTTCTTTCTGGCAAGTTTGAATTTTATAGAGCAGGCCAGGGGATGGAAATCTGGAGAAATGGTGATGAAGTATTTAGTCAGATTCTTTTGTGGAGACCAGGAGGAATAGAAGGTGTGGTATTGAGGCAGTATTGTTTCTGATTCTTGAGACATTGGGTTCTCATTTTTAAGACCTCAAACTGATTGGATGAGTACCAGCCACATTACTGAGAGACACCTCTTTTAGTTATAGTCAACTAAATGCCATGCTAATCCCATCCTGGAAATACTTGCACAGTAACAACCAGGCAAGTTTTTGGACAAACCACTGGACATCATAACATAACCTAGTTGGTGCATCGAATTAACCATTACAAGTCATAGTAACTATCTCAGTGTAGTCAATTTTGCAAGAAAAGCTTTTGGAAATATGGTTATAGATTATAGCAATTTCTCAGAAGTGAATTAACATTCATTCTCTTATTTTTTTCAACCAATTGATACATTTAAATGACTGCCCATTTTTTGGTAGGAAATTGTTATTTATAGTGTTAAATACTAGATATGGAAAGATGGTCAAAGAATGAACTTTATCCTCAGTGAAAACTCCAATGTTGGAACAAATATATGAGCTAAAATAATATATCATGGTAAACACTGTAATAAAGTGAAGATGTAAAACTGTAGGACAAAAAGATTTTTTTTTTTTTGAGTTACTGGGAATGGAGATTGAACCTGCAACATCATATGTGGGAAGATGGCACTCAACTACTGAGCTAAACTGGGTCCCCTGAGTTGGTTGTTTCATTTGTTTGCTTGATTTTTTTTTTAATTTTTATTTTTAGGAGGTACTGGGAGTGGAACATGGGACCTCCCATGTGGGGAGCAGGTGCTCATCTGCTTAAGCCACATCCTGTCCCTGACCAATTGACTTTATTTTTTAATTTTTTATTTTTTTTTTATTTTTTTATTTTTTTATTTTTATTAGCAATCATAACAGCCATTTTAATTCCTTCTTATACTTGGGTGGAGAAATGTCCATCTTTTCTTGCTTTTTTTTTATTTTATTTTATTTTATCTTTTTTATTATGGGTAAAAATCAAAATTCTCACAATACATACAAACATTTGTAAAATGATATATAAATATATATGCATATATGTGTATTAGCTTACAAAAATGTTATTTATATATATATATA
>JAKSZT010021474.1:974460-992860 GCA_026826555.1 Tolypeutes matacus | reverse complement strand
CATCTCGGGAGCAGACATTGAATGCACACTTAGGGCTACATACTCAAAAATGCAGCATGGACTTTGATCTAAACCCAAAGCTAGTCCAAAATCCATCGTTTGAAGGGGCTGCAAATCTTCATGTGCTGGTGATACAGCAGGAGCTAAGTTAGAGGCAGGCGATGGAGGTAGCACTAGAGTTGGAAGAGAAGGAGGTATTCACCAGCTTGATAGTTTCCACATGCCATTTTAAAGGCACAAAATATCCCTAATCATTTCAGATACAAAACCCCCAAAACCACCACACCCATACCAGGAAATTTTCCTGGGTAGAGGTCTACCTGATGTCCCTTCTGATGTTCCTGTTATTCCTGCACAACCCCAACCATGAAGATCCTGCCTAGATTATCTACCTGTCCCATCTCCTCAGGCTCATGAGCACCCACTCCCAGAATTGCTCACCTTTTCGCTTGGAGTCCCTTGATTGATGAAATTCAAGTTGGCGACAGGCAGTATGGGAACTCTTTTGGAAAGTCAAGGCAATAATTTTAATATCCATGGAGGCCATGCAGTCCCTTGAGGCCATCCGGTCCTTGAGAATAGGAGAAAACTGGGGCCAGAAGAAGTCCCCACTGGGATGGTTCACCCAGGGTCTGAGCATAGATCCGATGGCACTGTGAGAGGAGTGTAGACAGCAAGGGAGAAAGGCAGTCCCTTTCAACCCAGTTTCCCTTCTGAAGGTATCTGTGTTTGTTTGCAGAAGACTCCTTTACATGACCTTGCCCATCCCCAGCACCTGCACACACTACCCCTCCACTCTCAGTCCTGGCACAGCCTGACTGTACCCAAGCTAAGGAGTGAGGACTATTGTCAATCATAGAAGGCTCCTGTTTAATATATGAACAAATTTTACATACATCAAAGCCCCTGACACATATCTGTCTATCTTCCCTGCCCCATCCACAAAGGAATCTGGGTTGCAGAATTGCAGGGAAAGGCAGAAACTGCCCTGCTCATTGCACTGTTTTGGAAAATTAGGTGCCCTTAAATACCTGGTTAGTGAGGACCTCCTGCACCATCTTCCAGGTCCTAACTGTACCTCAGCATGAGGCCAAAATAACAAGAGTTGCCATATTATTTGAGGGCCTGTGAGTGTCACATCCCCTTCATATTGTTTTTCTTGTTGGCACGGGCACTGCCTTACCCCACCTTGCCTACAGCTTAGCACACTTAATTGAACATCTGGGCAAAATGGATAAAAATTTTCTCAATGCGTCTACTTTCCTAAGAACATGGAATTATTTGCAAGATGGTGCAGTGGGGACAAATCAAACCAAGATGGGAAACATCTGATTTGGTGACACAGTGATCTGACCTACACTTCTTAGCCACTACACCCACTGCACATTTCCAATTCAACTGTGCAGTTTGGAGCCCTTTTTTCTGACCCATGATCAACTCACAGTTTTATTTGGTACAGAGATCTTTCATCTCCTTGAGAGAGACATGAATGCTCATGAGATCAAATGTAGGTGACTGATTCCCTAGTGTAATGGAAGCTTAAGAGGCAGGGATTTTTACTGCTTCATTCCTCCAACTAACATAAATTTTCCAATGTCCCTACACACGTAGGTAGCCAGGATGTGTTTTTCAATTGAGCCCCATGATCACCTTTCCACATGTCACACTGTGTCTGTAGGAATTCTCTGAAAGCCCAGAGAACCCTGACATTAGAAGAAATCAGATGGGAATCTCCAGGATGGATTCTGCAGCATTCTTTGCAAATGGGAAATAAGTCAGACCCTGGGAAGATGATTGGTCAAGACTGTGACAGATGCGTCTAACCAGGGGAAGGAAAAGAACCTGATCAGACTCTGCACATCTATCAGCCCATCAGACCTGTGTGAACACTTTCCACAGGTTATCTGCTTAGCTCTTGACAATGATCCTGTAATTTATGTTCTCTAAATCTTACTCCCTGAGGAGACTCGAGAGTTCAGAAATGGGTAATGACAAACCCAGACTTACAAAGAATCCGGACTGAGTCAGGGATATGGAGGGGTTGAGGGTACTTATCAGGAGCTGGATCAGGACCAGTTGAGAGGGCATGAAGATTTGATCATTCATTAGAAATGGACAGGAAACAAGCAGCTCCTTGTCCAGGTGGGTGGGCATCATCCTCTATTCTGGCTCCTGTTGCCTGGTTGTACTGGGGATAATCATCCCAAAAAAGCTCACTAACCACAGCTGTTAGAGCTGTGGCTGGATGGAGGATGAACCCTAGAAATAGCCATAAATTTGGCTCTTACACAAAAGAAGTTGCAAAAGCCAGAAGGCGCTCCAGCTCTATAAGTGTTACTGTGCCTGTTGCTGAGTTTGGAGCAGGAGATAGTGCTGGCAATGAAGCCAGCCATGGAGATGACATTGCAGCTTGAAGATGAGGATGGTCTCCCACAAGGACACCTTTCCAAGTGCCTTTTCAAGGACAGAATACGTCCCCAAGCCTTTCAGGTGCAAAACACCCAAACACACCACATCCAAACCAGGAAACTTTTCTAGGTAGTGGTCCAGTTTAGGTCCCTTGTGAATTTCCTCCTACTCCTGCATAACCCTAGACCTGGGGATCCTGCCTGCATTCTCCACTCACGGCATGTCCTCAGGGTCACAGGCACCCACTCCCAAACATCCTCACCTTCTGCCTAGAAATCCCTTGATTACTGTAACTCAAGATGGGAATGGGCAGGATGGGACCTCCATTGAAATGCCAAGCCCACAATTTGCATGTACATGGAGACCATGATGTGCTTGCGAATAAGACAGCATTGGGGCTGGAAAAAGTCCCCACTGGTAGGTTCCACCCAGTTTATGAGCATAGAGGTGATGGCACTGTGAGAAAAATGTAGATAGCCGATTAGAGAGTCCTTCCCTTTCAACCCACTTTCTCTTCTGAAAGTATCCATGAGTGTGTTTTGGGTGGGCTCCTGTGCATGTCCCTGACCATCCCCAGACCCTGCACCCACTCCTCAAATCCTCAAACTCTCTCAGATCTGGCAGTGACTTTCTGTCCCCTAACTGGGGACTGAGGATTAGTGTCAATCATAGAAGGCTTGTGTCCAATATTTGAACAAATGTTACTTATATCAAGGACCCATGCCACATATTTTTCTGTCTTCCCTGCTCCCTTCAGAAGGGAATTGGTGTTGCAGAAAGACAAAGGTAGGCAGCAACTGCTTTGCTCATTAAACTGTTTTTTGAAAATTAGGTGCTGTTAAATACCTGGTGAATGAGGACCTCCTGCTCCATTTTCCAGTTCCTAACTGTATGTCAGCTTGAGGCCAACATACCAAGAGCTGCCATATTCTTTGAGGGCCTGTGAGTGTCTCATCCCTTCCATATTGTTCTTGTGTTGGCACAGGCACTGCCTTACCCCAACTTGCCTACAGCTCAACACCCTTAATTGAGCCTCTAGGCAAAGTACGTAGCAATTTGCTCAACACATCTACTGTCCTGGGACCATCGATCCTATTTACAGGATGGTGCAGGTGGGGACAAATCAAACCAAGATGGGAAGCATCAGATATGTGAGACAGAGGGATCTGACCTGAACTTTACAGCTACTACCCCCACAGCACATTTCTGACTCAACCCTGGGGAGTTTGGAGTACTTGTTTTTCACATAGATTCTACTCACATTTTTCTTATTTCCAGCGGTCTTCCTTGCTCTTCAGAATTCTGGTGGATTTGCCCATTCCTATAGAGAACCATTGTGCATCATACCTAACATGCTTTGCTCTCACTATGCTTGTAAGGTCTATTGTATTTGTCTGACTCTCCTGTGGAATGGAAGTACAAGAGGCAGGAATTTTTCCTCCTTCATTCTTTCAACTACTAAATTTTGCAAAGTCCCTATACACATAGTCACCCACTCTTTACTTGTTGATTGAGCCCAATGATCAGACTCTCAGATATCAGATTTCACCTCTTCTACTTCTCCTGTCCCCTCAATGCCTTTTGACTAGACTTTGTTTGAAGACATCCATGGTGGAATCTTCAATCTTCTTTACAAAGTCTATGCCTTACCCTGGGCTAGTAAAGTCTGAGTCAGAGGCTTCTCTATAGATGAGTTGAATATAATTCTGTCCATCTCCAGCCCCTATGACAGCTCATCATGCAAGACCTGGCCTTGGTCAGCATTTCCTGTATCTCATCCCATTTGAACATCTCAATAACACTTCACTATGTGTCCTCTAGCCTCCTACTCTTCCAAGAGGCAATATGAGGCTCAGAGAAATGAATTGACCTCCAAACTCCCAAGGAGAAGGCTGGCAGAGAGAGTCCACAGAAGGGTCATTGTGCTCACCTGGTGACCATTTGTATATATGTCTGTTGGGTGGGGAAGATAGCTTGGATGTTCCCCAGGATGTTGAATGTGTCCAGGTACTCCTTGTCCAGGTGGACAGGCTCCAGATTCTGCATTGGTTTCTCCTTCCTGCTGGACTTGAAGTTTCTGTGCACCAAGGTGTTCTCTTTCACATCCTCAGCAAGGTCATTTTCACACTGGCAGATAGAGTGTTGGGACAAAAAAGACACATGAAGTCAGCAAGTTCAAAAGGTCCAAAAGGAGAGTTAAAGCTAGTGTTTGAACCTGGAAATCCCTGTCCTCAGTGGCTGTGACAGGAGGTGGATCATGGGTCCCTCTTAGTTGATGACAAGGCACAGTAAGACCCATCCTGGGTTCATGCATTTGATTTCAAAGACTTCAAAGACCTTCACTCCTGTCTTTCAAAGTAATGGGAGTTTTGAAACCTGAGGTTAAGGTGATACCAGACTTTGTAAAGGATAAATTCCTGGAGATTCTGGGATGGGAGAAGGACCATGGATTGACCAACAAGTGACCTGATGCCAGGGGGAAGAGAAATTTCTAATGGTCTTGAAAATATTCAAGTGTAGATTGCATTCTATGGGGCAATTGTAAATTTGATTCTACCTTGCTGACACCAGATGGACAAATTTTAAGAATGTTCTCACCCAGGGTTAGCAGATTGCAGGGAAGCAACAGCCATCATTGCCTGCTTTGGGATGCCTGAATTGCTTTAAGGAATCTGGTCCCAGTCATTCAAACTTAAAATATGTATAGTGTTTGAACAAGGTATCCCATTCCTAGGAGCCCATACTGGGAGAAGTGGAAACATTAGACTATTCATGATCACATGACTTTCCCTGCAGACCTGTTGAAATGGCAACAGGAAGGAGTCCCATCTAGTTCCAGGGGAAGTGAGGCTGGACATTTGAGGTTCCTGGCCTCCCCTTTGAAACATGATGCCACCTTGTCACCTGACCTGGAAGGATCTTGATACTGAAATCCATGAGTTTGCAAGTTGCAGAGAAACATGAAGTACCGTATGTTATTCTCACCTTTTATAGGTAAAAACAACCTAGGAAACATGAGGATGCATAAGGATGGAGAAGGTATTGAGAGACATTCTTGCTGAATGCAGGTGGGCCACCTGGGGATGGGGAGCACCTAGGAGCAGGTAGATTATACAACCAAGGCAGGATCAAAAACAAAGATAGTCATGGTTTAACAAGAAAATGAATCATTATAAAAACCTCATTTCTGATATTCCAACAAACATTGTACCTGGTCATGACTGGGGCTGGGTTTTGTGGGTGGGAGATTGTTTCTGATTCCTCAGGGAGAGGGACTGAGGTCTAACAATGAGAATCCCTAGCAGGAAACCTCTAGATTCTGGCAAGATAGTATTGGTCAAGGAGTCTCCTGGCTGTCTTGGACCTGTGTGGAGAGCCCTTAGCTCCCATCTCACCTCAGGTTTGTTCTGGCCTCCATTTTTGGCCATGCCTGCTGACACCCTGGTCAGGGAGGTGGTGTTGAAGAGAACATCATCCTGCTCTGAGCTAGTCTCATGGATGGAGTGCTGCAAAGACAGGGCCATCATCAGGGCCACAAACATCAAGGCCCAGCCTGGTAGTCAGCCAGAAGAACAACCCCACATGAACTTCTACTTCCTGTTGAGGCAAAGACCCTGTCTGTATATACCTATTCCTCAGAGGGAGACAACAGCTCCCTTGCTCAGGATCAATGGCTGGGCAGCAGGGTATCAATGCCAGGCCTCCCCTTCTGGTCCTGCCTGCCATGAACTGGATGTGAATGTGATGAGCCCACCAGGTGTTCACCCCCAGTCACCTCTCTCTGCCCACCCCCAGTACACACTCATGCCCTCCCCTCTGTACAACCATACTGGGAGTGGGAGAAGCTGAGGCTGCCCAGAAAGGATCTCAGTGTCATCCTGGACTGCATCCCCCTACCCTGGGTCCCCTGGGTTACATTTGATTTCCTCCTGGTAAATGGCCAAAGTCTTTGAGGGTGAGGGTTGAGCCAATGACTGCAATGTCTAATAAAGATCTCATTGTGGGGTTTCCTGTGGCCAATGCCTCAGGAAGCAGGTAGACAACAGCAAAAGAAAATCTTCCCTTGAGCACCTATGCTTGAATGAGCTCTTAGGAGCAGTCTCTAGAATGTGGGTGCCTGGCTACCAGGGTTCAAAGTTCTTTTCTGTTCTATCTCCAAGGAAGTGCATTAACTTCCTTATCCCCTTCCATGTGCCCCCTCCCTGGATAACAACTCCCTATTGTCCACTTTGGGCTGCTGACTGCTTACCCTCCCATCCCATGGCATTTCCCATCTGTACACAATTTTACCAGCACAGCCCTAATGGATGTCCTGCTACGCCTGGGGGCATCAAGAACCATCTGTGAAAACTGAACTGGGTTCACAGTCTTCCTCATCCTGCCAGTTCTGTGACCCTGGGAATGTCTTTGTGTCTCTCAGGGCCTTCCAAATTTCCCCTGCTGCACAAGGCATTAAATATAGCTTATACTTCCCAGGAATGGCATTAGGTGGGTGTGAGAAAATTCCTAGAAAACTTGAGGCCTGGTCTCACATCTAGCCAATGAACAAATGAATAGAAGGAAGAATTACAAGATGGGGTGGGACACAGCAGGAAACACAACTCAAAACAAGTCTGAGTTCTGGCAGTGTGATCTTGAGAAAATCATGAACACCTTGGCTTCATTTCCCAGTCTACACCAGGAGGGGCTTGAAATTCAGTGAAAAGCAGACTTTGTCATCTACACGTTTAAAGCTCTCCAAAGATTTCCCATTCCATTTAGCATCAGATCCAAGGCTCCCACAAGGTCTGACTGGATCATAGTCCCCATAGATGACCCTGTGGTCTGCCATGCTCTGCTCCACCCCAAGTTCTCAGTTCCCCAATCCTCCAAGTCTTTGTTCAGAAGGACCCCTCAGGTATAGGACACTATTTCCAGCACCCCAGAGTACCATGGGTCCTCAATGGAGAACCAAGACCAAATAATTCTCCTAGTCTGTAGAATACTTCAGGTCACCCACTCCAAGCACCCCAATTTATAGAGGGGGAAAATGAGGCCTTCTTTCCAGTAGCCTCCTTCTACTCTTTGAGTACATCCTAATTCCTGGTGCTCAGATGGGTGGAGGCAGGACCTCAGTTCTGTCCTCTCCTGCTTGCCCTGGGGATGACTCTCCCCAGGCAGAACCCTGGGAACCTCCAAGATCCCAGTGCCCATCAGGCTGGCATCTCCTCACTCCCATGTTTAGGCTATGGATATGTTGACAGGAGAAAGAGGCCTCTGCCACATGGCAGAACTGACTTCATCCCCTTGTTTCTTTCTCTTTTCCAGCTCCCTGTTGCCAGGCCCTACTCTACCTCCCCTCCATCATCCCTACCTGTTTAGTCTGTGTGTGTGGGCAGTGCTCCTGAAGGTATTTGGGGATGCTGAGAGGAAAACAGCCTCATATGGGCAGAAGCAGGCAGGAGTCCTCCAAGATTTAGGGGCTGTCATATTCAAAGTTTCTATGCAAGAGGGTTGAGCCCATGCCTCAAGATGTCAGAAGTTTCCAGGTCCTCTGGATTCTGCCCACCCTTTATGCTTTGAGCCCAGCCTTTTTCTCTGGAACTTGAATTCTTAATTGTAAAGTGAGGGTTTGAAAATGGATCTGGTTCATTCATTCAACAAATATTTAATGAACATCTACTATGTGTTGGGAGCTGTTATATGTTCTGGGGATATGGCACTGAACCACATAATGTCCCTGATCTCATAATATTTCCATTCCAGGTTATTAAATATTCAATCATGAAAAAAAGAAAGTGAATGGATGTAGGTTAGGAGGTGCTCAGCGAGGACAGGGTGCAGTCCTCCCCCAGCTTGTATAGAGGTGGGTGGAGCCACAATTGGGGGTGCGCAGCATGTGAACGCCCTTAAAGCCAGGACATAAAGGATAGTGCGCAGGGTGCTCAGGCTCTTGCCCACAGCACGGTGCACATATGGGGCCTGCGCTGGACAGAGGAAGGTACCTGCAGGGGTTGTGCCTCACCCAGTATGTGCAAGGAGCCAACGGCCCTGCACCGCCCCCCCCCCACATCCCTGCTCTTTGTCAACTTGCACATGGGGCCTTGGAACACCCCAAATCTAGCTAGACTCATCTCTCTGATCATGGACTGGGCCAGTTGGAGAGCATGAAGTTGCAGGAGCCTCAGAATGCACTGACTGTCAGATCCACCAATGGGCATGAATCTGTAAACCTGCAGGATGCCAATGATACCAGGAGGAGGTCAGGTCAGGCCCCGTCCCTCCACTACCTTTCCCCATTCCAGTTAGTGCAATGTGGGTGGGAGTAGGCCCTGAATGGAGGCAGACCCTTGTGTTTCCTAGTGTAGGATCTGGCCAGTTCCTATTGTCAGGGAGCCCCTCCTGGCCCAGGTCTGTTCCCTCTTTTGTAGATGAGCCACAGGCTCCAGCAGTCAAGTCCCCACAGCTCTCATGAACAAAGCCCATCCCAAAGGTATGTTATTGCAGGTCCTTGTGCTGACACTCGGGGGTTTTTCCAGGGCTGGAGGCCTGTCTGCTAAGTGAGCTCCTGACTCCAGGCCCTTCAGGCTCACATCTGCCCAGCTTTAGTCCCTACATACTCTCATAGATGCAGGTCACTCACTCACTTTGCCATCAAGGGAACTGAGATTTTGTGAAGTCACCACATTATCGAAGGCAGATCTGAAGCTGCCAAGGGCTGGGCAGGTGCCAGGTAAGGAGGCTGTAGTGAGGCTGTGTACTGGATGGGGAGCATGCTTGGGGGCATCTGACCTGATCACACACGGCTTGACGCCCATGGAAGGAATCCTGGGATCTTCAGGGTGTGGAAAAACAGGGGGACCTGATACAGCAGGCTGGCCTGCCAGAGTCACAGCAATGCAGTGCTGGAGGGAACTGAGTGGGCACCTTTCTTCCCCATCTCTAGCATAAGTGAGGGATGAGGATCTGCCTCAGTGCCTTTCTGGGCACACAGAAGTTATGGTGGATGTCTGCCTCCACCTAGAGTTGAGCAAGCTGGCTGGAGGCCCAGAGCAGAACCTTGGCCAGAGTTGTCATTCAGGAGAAATTGGTATCCAGAAAAGTCACATCCAGAGACCAGGGATACGCTGCCCCAAACCTCTGATCCCCCGGAGGCTCTTATACCTGTCACCAATGTCCACAGTGCTGCAGGGAAAGGGAATCTGTTTTTCCATAATATTTTGAATGGATATTTTTGGTAACATAAAATCACATTTCCACCTTTAAGGGCCCAATCATACTACAAGATACTGAAATCCATTCTATTCATATCATCTTAATATTTAAAATGCCTCATTGATTTTCCATTTTTAAAATTGAATTATAAACAAAGCATATCAACAAACTTAAAATTACAGAAGAGAATGGAAAAGTCTAAAAGCCTGTATTTTACTGTGTATCAGCTGAAAAGAAGGGAGAAGGAAGGGGTGAAGGCAAAGCTAAGCTGTGAAGACTTCTCCTTAGCTTCCGGAATAGGGACGCAGTGGAGCCTGTCTAGTTGATGAATCAATAGTATGGTTAATTTCATATCAACTTGAATGGGTAATTGTGATGTTTTGGAGCTGTATTAACCCCAGAAAAATCTTGTTGTTAAAGCTGACATACTGCTGTGTGTATAAACCTATCATAAATAAGACTTTTGGGTTAGATTTAGTCAATGAAGTCCTGACCCATATAATCATATTCTTACTGGAGTCCTTTATAAACAGGATAGATATTGACAGAGACAGAGACACAGAGAGAGAAAAGGCCATGGGAACCAGAATCTGTGGGCAACAAAACCCAGATGAGTGACTTTGCATGTACAGGAGTCCGGGATGCTGCACAGCCAGGCTTTGAGGAGAATGTAGCTCCTTACAGTGCCTTGATTTAAACATGTTCATGGCCTCAGAACCGTAAGCTTTTAAGCTAATAAATCCCCATTTTAAAAGCCAACCCATTTTAGGTATATTGCTTTCAGCCACCTAGGTAACCAGAACAGTAATGGTGTTCAGTAGTTTAATCAAACAAGCACTGGTCTGATTGTTGCTATGAGATATTTCATGACTTGAAACCATTAGTCAGTTGATTTCATCTATGGCTGATTATATTTACAATCAATACAGGAGTTTGCCTTCAGCTTTGAGGGAAAAGTTAACCCATCAATTGAATGCATTAAAGGAAGAATTGATGGTTTCAGGACTCAGAAAAAAAGAATTTCTATCTCTACTAGAGACAGGTAAGTTTTCCTGGAGAATTCATTATCAAGTTCATTGGGGTTTTCACTTGCTGCCTGTCATAGGGAATTTGGATTTGCCAATGCTCACAGTTACATGAACCAATGTGTATTTTTAAAAATCTCTGAATATTTACATATATTTATCCTGTCTGTTTTGTTTCTCTGGATAATTGGCTAAAGGAGACTTTGGTACTGAGAATGGTTCTTAAGAAGCAGAACCTTTAAGATAAGATTTCTGAGTTGAGGCTGGAGTTTTCTAATTGATTCTCTAATATTGTTTTAGTTCACTAAATGCTGCTGGGAGAAATATACCATAAATTGGTTGGCTTTTGTAATGAGGATTTATTAGGTTAAAAGCTTACATTTCTGAGGCCATGAAAGTGTCCAAATCAAGACATCATCCAGAGATCCTTTCTTCCTGAGCTGCAGCTCTGGGCAATCAGACACATGGTGGTGTCTGCCTGTCACTCCCATCTCTAACATCCTATTTCATCAGCTTCTGTGTAGAGTAGCTTCCTCTCAGGTTCTGTGTTCCTTTCATTTTGGCCTCAGGCTCCTGGTGTCTTTGCTCTCAGCTTCTGGTTTCCTCTCTACCTCTTCAGCTTATTTTGATATCTGTGGCTTTTATTTTTTTGCCACCATTTATACAGGACTACAGTAAGAGGATTCAGACCCAACCTAAGCCACACAATCTAATCAAAGGCCCTTGTAGCAGTTTGATATCATTTATGAATTCCAAAATTAGATATTGGTTTATGGTTATAAAATGATTTGCTCCTCTGGGCATATTAGATTGAATTAACCTCAGAGGTTTCACTTTTACTTGATTAAATTAAGATTAGGGATTTGATTGGGCAACATCAGTAGGATGTAGTTGGAAAAACACATGACAGAGGAAAGAGTTGCCGTTTTTTGATACTGAAACTTCAGGTAGTAAAATGCACAGGGATAGAGATGGCTCCTTAGACACAGCAGAGCCCCAGTAAGAGAGGGAAACTAATAGTCTACAGCTGACCTTATGGAGAAACTAGAGCAGCTGAGCCTGGAGGAGAAGGATCCCCAGGAGAGAGACAGCACTTACTCAGCCTACAGCTGATATTGAAAGAAGTTGGGACCATGGAGCCATAGGAGGAAGAGGGAGGCTGAACCCTTGCCTTGCTCCAACACGTGGCAACAGACTTTGGTGAGGGAAAGACCTTATGCTTTATGGCCTGGTAACTGTAAGCTTCTACCCAAACAAATAGCATTTATAACAACCAAAAATTTCTGGTATTTTATAACAGCAACCCTTTGGCTGACTAATACAGCCCTTAACTAAAGACATTTAATCAAACGATCCCACCTACAATATGTATATGTGCATAGGAATGGATTAACCCTAAGGACATGATATTTTAAGGTCCACAAAAGCTCAAATTGTCATACACCACACTCTGGACCTCAGAAATACATGTTCTGTCCATATGCAAAATACATTCATTCCACCACAATATTTCAAAAGCCTTAAATCTTTTAGTAACAGTTTTAAGTACAGAATCTCATCAAAATCAGTTAGAGGCATATAGTCTTTCCCGGGGCAAAAATTCTTCTCTAACTGTGGAACTGTGAAACTTAAAAATTAAGTTAACTGCCTCCATTGTACAAAGGAGGGACTTTCATGAAATAAGCATTCCCATTACCATAGGGAGAAATTGGAAAAGAAACAGGGCTCACAGGTTCCAAATAGTTCTGAAAACTTGCAAGGCATACTCCATTAGGTTTCAAAGTCTGAGAGTCACCCAGTGAACCAAGGTTGCTTCTCCTTGGGGCCTGATGGAGCAGCAATCTCATCCTTTCCAAGGACTTTCCCACAGCCATTTTCTCAACTCCAAACTCATCAAGCATCTGGGGGAATCAGAACTCTAGGCCCCACCCCTGTGAACAATGGGATGACAGCCAGACTCCCATTTCCAGGGGAATGTGCTCCACCCTCTCTGACACCTGGGAGGCAGCACTCTTCAAACAGTGGAGCACAAGGCAACCACTCTCCAAGCTGTGGGGCATACTCACCCTTTCTGCACACATGGGTGAGTTTGCGGTCTGAGCTCAGCAATATGTCTTTAGTCCAGAACACAACTTCCATGGTACTTCCATTATAATCATTTTCCTTCAAACTCTCACTTTCCTGTCCCATTTAGTTCAAGATGGCAGTATTTCTGTTTCACACAGAACTCCCAGAAAATATGTTCTTTTTACAGGAAGGAATCAAGGTGAAGCAGGCTAGATTAAGGAATGAAAAGACTAAACTTAGACCTGGCAGAAACGGCTGGGAAACATGACACTTTGGGAAACTTCCATGAGGGAAGGACTCCACTACATGGCTGCTGGAAGTATCTCATGAGAATTCCCCATTTGGAACGGGATTTCATCCAGGATCAAGTAGGAGCCCTAGATAGCCTTAAGGGGCCTTACCATTTGCCCTCTCATGGGAATTGATGAGTGGGGTAACCAATCAAAACAGCAAATGGCCTGGACTCCTCCCCTGAACATTAACAAGGAGTAGGGTAATTAATGGCTTAAAAAGCCAGCACAGAGACTAAATCAGCCATTTTTTTCCATATTTTTTACCTTTCTTCCTTTGCTTGGACCAGCACTCAAGTATACCTCAGGACTTGTAATCTGTAATGAGAACTTGCAATCTGTAAAACAGTCCTTTTTACCCTTTTTGGACCTTTTCCCCACTCTCTCCCTGGACCAGCCCACAAGTATACCTGGTATAGGTGTGATATATTTATTCAATAATACAACAATGTAGTGTGGACTTAGTAAGTGGCTCATGGCTTTCACCTGACTGGCAAAAGTGTCTGTGGAACAGAAAGGTTAAGAACCCCTGAATTAAAGCAAAGATCACCTTGTTTGCAGATTCCAACTACATATTCATTAGTTCTAAGGCCTTGTCAGAAGTATCTTTAGCATCCATATTTCTACTAACAATCTCTTTGAAGCAATAGAGGTTTTTCCTAATATGGTCTCACAAGTCTTCCCAAATCAACCCCTTATTCATTTATAATACTGTACAGATATTTTGCTGTTTGCACCCCACACTCATGGTATCAGTTTCTGTTTTAATTTGCTGAAAGTTGCTGGGAGCAATGTACCAGAAATGGGTTAGCATTTAAAATGGGGATTTATTAGGTTAAAAGTTTAGTGTTCTGAGCTTGTGAACACATGCAAATCAAGGCATCATCAGGAGATACTTCCCACCTGATTGCAGCTGTGGTGATAAGGCACAAGGGGGTGTCTGCTTGTCTCTTCCTTCTCCTCTAGGCCTTGTTTTTTTCATCTTCTATCCAAAGTGGCATCCTCTCAGCTCCTGTGATCTGTTGGTTTCATTTCCTGGTTTCCAGAGACTTCTTGCTCAGTCTGGGTTCCTTTCTGTCTCTGTAGCATTTATTATTATTATTATTATTTTTTGGTATCTGTGGCTTTTTATTACACCATTTATAAAGGACCTGATAATAGAATTAAGGCTCATTCAGGATCATGGAAGCTAATTAAACGCCCTTAACTGATGTAATTTAGTCAAAAGATCCTTCCCATTACAGGTTTGCATATGCACCATGATTTTCTGAGGTTCAGAAAAGCTTCAAACTGATACAAATATGAGTAGATTAGCAGGGTATCTCCTGATAGTGAGTGCATTGATGGGGAAGTAGTGTGATCATGAGAATTGGAATACGGACCTTAGGATTGCAATGATATAGTGGAGACACTGAAACCACAGATTCGATTGAGTCTTCTGTGCCAGATAAACCTGGAATGGTCTGCCCTGAGGAATCAGCCACCCAATCTCTAGTCTGCCTCGAGGAAACAGTTCTCCTGCATTCCTCTAAAGAGATTAATTCTGCTGTGTATGATAAACCTGTCACTGCCTGTAAATCCCCTGAGGAGTTAGCCACCACACATCCAACTGAAGAGTTTAATGCACTTCAGCAGATTAAAATTTAATGGAATTCCCTGAGGTATTTGACTTACAAGGCACTGCTAATTTCTCATATGGCCCATACCCACCACCCGACTTTTCTTCCAGACCTATAACAACACTGAGGTTCCAAAACCCCAAAAGATGAGGCATAAATAATCCCCTGTGAGGAAGAGTGCTAGACTCTAAAGGAACTGCATGACTTTTATAATTTACACAGAAATAAATCAAGGGAATATGTGTGAGAATGGATATTCAGCATTTGAAATAATGGTGGAAGGAACATAAAGTTAGGTCAGGCTGAAGTTATTGTTATGGACTGACTAAAGAAAATTTCTGGATTCATTTTTGTGGCTTGGGGGTTTTGAAAGTGCTCTAACAGGTGCCCCAATCTTGGACCAGTGGCCTACATTTCCTGAAGTGAAAATGTCCAAAGTGCCATTGTATAAAGTAGATCAGGGGATCCAAAGGCTTGGAGAGATCACAATGCTAGAGGGAATTTATCATGTGAAACATTCTTCCCCACCCCTGGCATATACAGAAGACACATTTTTTTCACCAGGACTGTGAGGAATAAATGTGTGAGTGCAAATCCATTCTCCTTGATGAGCTCTGTGGTTGGTCTTCCCTGTAAGTCAGATATTACTGTTGGAACTGCAACTACTGAACCTGGATAACTAAATACAATGGGGATGATCACATTCCAGATTGGCAGGTAACAAATGGTGGAACTTAAATGCCAAACATAAGATCAGCATGGCTATATTAATGGACAGCAGCATCCAAAGGGTAATCAGAATAATCTGACTCATGGAGACCGATGGCATTGACTAGTTGATATTGAGGTACCCAGAATTGAAATAGTCAGTCTACTCAACTCTTACTTGCTCTATACAAGCAGAAGAGTTCTAGATCAAGGGAAACAAAAGTGTGACTTGAAGCACAATACAGAGCAATGTTCCCTTGATTCCCAGACTTGAGAACATTTATAGACTCAGGACCTCTTGAATGTGGGGAAGGACCAAACTACATTGCCTAAAATTTATAGTTTTACTTTTCCAACCCACCTATAGCCTTTTACTAGGGGTATTGTATGTTGGGGAAAATGACATGATCAAATATTTTGGCTCAGAGTGACATTAATTCCAGGAGAACTAACATGTTACTGTGGTCCAACAGTCAGGATGAGGCTTATGAATATCAAGTGATTAATGAAATTGTATCTCAGGTTGTCACACAATGGATTAAGTGAATTTCTAAACACATTCTGTGGTTATTTCCCCTTTACCCCAAAGCATAATTGAAATTGACATACTCAGGAACTGGCAGATTCACTAAATTGGTTCCCTGACCTGAGAAGTAAGGGATAGGATGCTCAGAAATGCCAAGTGAAAGCCATGAGAACTGCCTAAATTTAACAAAACAGTAAACCAAAGTCAATACTGCATTCTTGCAAGGATTGCAGAGATTAATCATACCATCAGGACACAAAGGATATAGAAATGATGATTACCAACACCACCTGATTCAAGACTCTTATTTGGCCTGTACAGAAAACACTTGAATCTTGGAGGATGAAAGCAGTTTGTAGTAAACTTAACTAGCTGGTGACTCCAACTACAGCTGCTGTTTCAGATGTGTATCATTGTTTAAGCAAAACCAACAATTTCCCTAGTACCTTATGTGCAGCTATTGGTCTGGGATATACTTTTTTCTCAATACCTTTATTACTCAGTCAAAGGGGTGCTGATGCAAAGTACCAGAAATCTGTTGATGTTTATAAAGTGTATGTATTAGGGGTAGAAGCTTATAGTCACAGGCCCTAAAGAGTCCAACTCAGTCATTACCAAACTCTATTCCCATGTGTTGAAGCAAGATGGCTGGCAAGGGCTGTGAAGGGTCAGCCTTCCTCTTCCCTCTTAAGGCTCTGTTTCCCACCTTCTTCCCATCTCAGCTGTAGGAGGGCAAAAGGCTCTCTCTTTTTCCCCAGGGATCATTTCTTTCCAGGCTCAGCTACTCTAGTCTCTTCACAAGTTCAGCTATATATTATCAGACTAATCTCTCTTTCCAGGGCCTCTGCCATGTCTAATGAGCTGTCTCACTTCCTCTGTGTTCTTTCTCTGCTGTGTGAGCACTGTTTTAACCCCAAGAGAGCTGGGACTCAACACTGATTGGCAACTCTAATGACATGGTAGGATCAGATCCTTAATCTTAATATAATTTAATCAGATATGTCAGCTGAATCTAATACAAGCAAAGGGTTATCATGCCACAGTAATTGACTAGCTTACAAAAATAATCTATACTTCTATTTAGAATTCATAAATAATATCAAAGAGCTACATCAACTGATGTTGAACATTTTTTCATGTGTTTCTTTGTCATTTATAATTCTTCTTTGGACACCTGTCTTTTCAAGTCTTTTGCCCATTTTTTTAACTGGGTAGTTCATCTTTTTATTGTTGAGTTATATGATTTCTTTTATATCATAGACAGTAAACCCTGATCAGGTATGTGATTGCCAGACACTTTTTTCCATTAAGTTGACTGCCATTTCACCCTTTGACAATGTCCTTTGAGGTGCAAAATTTTGAGGAGGTACCATTTATCTTATTTTTCCTTTTGTTGCTCATGCTTGGGTGTAAGGTTTATGAAAGTATCACCTACCACAATACCTCAAAGATGTTTTCCTATATTTTTTACAGAGTTTTCTGGTTGGTGCTATTATATTTAGGACTTTGATCCACATGAGTTAATTTTTGTATAAGTTGTGAGATATGGGTCTTCTTTCCTTCTTTTGGGTATGGATATCCATTTCTCCCAGCACTGTTTGTTGAATAGACTCTTTCTGGCCTAGGTGGGTGGGCTTAACACCTTCGTTAAAAATCACTTGACTGTACATGCGAAGGTCTATTTATGAGTTCTCGATTCAGTTCCATTGGTCTATGTGTTTGTCGTTATGCCCCTACCATGCTGTTATTACCACTGTAGCTAAGGAATAAGCTCTAAATTCCCAAACTTAGAGTCCTCCAACTTCAGTCTTCTTTTTAAAGACATTTCTGGCAATTCAGGGCCCTTTACCATTCAAATAAAAACTTGTTATTTGGTTTTTCCATTTCTGCAAAAAAGGCTGTTAAGATTTTATTGGGGTTGCATTGACTCTGTAAACCAGTTTGGATAGAATTGATATCTTAACAATATTTAGTCTTCCAATGCATGACCATGTAATATCCTTCCATTTACTGAAGTCACTTTGGTTTCTTTTTTTTTTTTTTTTTTTTTTTTTAAGATTTTATTTATTTATTCATTTATCCCCCCCTTGCTGCTTGTGCTCTCTGGGTCAGCCAACCACGCCGTGCGGGCGGGCTTGCCTTCACCAGGAGGCCCCGGGAACCGAACCCGGGGCCCCCCATATGGTAAACGGGAGCCCCACTGATTGAGCCACAGCCGCTTCCCACTTTGGTTTCTTTTAGCAATATTTTCACAGTTTTCTAAATACAGGTCTTTTATGTCCTTGGTTAAGTTTATTCCTAAATCTTGGATTGTTTTAGTCACTATTATAAATGGTATGTTTTTCTTGATTTCTTCCTCAGATTGCACATCAGTGGTGTGTAGAAATGCTATTGATTATTGCATAATAATCTTGTATCTCACCACTTTGCTAACCTCACCTTTTCTAGGAGCTTTGTGGTGGATTTTTCAGGATTTTCTAAATGTAGGAACATATCATCAGAAAGTAGTGAAAGTTTTTCTTCTTTCTTACCTATTTGGGTGCCTTTTATTTCTTTATCTTG
>JAKSZT010021474.1:960943-974360 GCA_026826555.1 Tolypeutes matacus | reverse complement strand
AGCATCTTCAACTCTAGGCTTGATTCTTCTAGAGGGGATCCACTGCTTTTCTCCTGTTTCTGTAATGATAAGAGCAAAACCTCGGCCCCAAAATTTTACCTCTCCTTTTTCCCATTTATTGGTTGTTTCATTTTTCCAGTATATTGGTTGTCCACATTTTTCATTTTCATTCCTTTTATTATTAACCTCCCAATGTCTTTCTGCTACTGTGGTATTAGGAATTTGTTGTCTATTAAGAAAATTTAAGGTAAGCAATGCTTTAGATAGTTTGTCTTTAGCAGATTCTCCTCCATCTCCCCCTTTTTGTTTTGAAACATTAATTTTATTGTTTATAAACAGGGGTTTAACTATTATATTCCAATCTTTTATAGTATGTATAGATACATTCACATGCTTTCCAAACCAGGGGACACACTAATATACTTGACTTATTTTTAGCTAGAGTTTTTGATAGATACAAGTTAAATGTTAATATGTATATTTAGTTTAATAAGCATATACTGACAATTAGCGAGAGAAACATGAATAACATAACCAATTAAAAGATTATTAACATTGAACAAAGTTACAGAATGACAGATAAATAGAGCAGTTATATATATATATATATATATATATATATATATATATATATATACACTTACCAATATTTAGCTTTTAGCTGGGAAGTGTTGAATTAGCAACTGATACTAGAGTTTTGGTTGACTATGTTTAGTATTAATTAATTTGATACTTTAGATGCCAACTTGTGAGTATTTTGCTAATTCCTGAGGAAGGGGCCAGCCTCCCCAGGAAGGAACACAACACTCCTTGGGCAGTATATTTTAAGGTTCATGCATCAGTCCCTGGGAGAGTGGCCAGCTCCTCCAGGGAGGAATACAACACCTTTTGAAATGTACTTTACCTTTTTTAATTTGTTACAAAGCATCCTTGATGTTCTCACTATTTTAGTTTCCTTTTTAAAAATTATATATATATGTATATATATATATATTTATTAGCAGAGGTGGAGTAAATCATATAAATAAGTTAAAGCATCTGCCTTTTGATTTTTAGGCAGAGAGGTAGTTTTATAACACATATTATTATATTTTAAAATAATTAAAATTATGATTAATAACAGTATACTTTTATTTAATATTACACTGAAACATTACTAAATTTTCAGCAATTTTATACACCCTTAAAGTATATGAACTTTTTATTCATATAACTTTGTTATAAAATTAGAAAATTTCTTTTAATTGTACAACAGTTTTAAATACTTCATTCAACTTATATAACATGAACTTAACTATTTTTAGTATTTTATCTTTTTCTAGGCATAAAACTTGTTTCTTCAAGGAAACGTTAAGGTTAAAGTATAGAAAGCTACTTTGATAAAACACCCTTTTTTTTTTTTTTGCATACTGATTATTCAGGAGAAAAACTCTGTGCAAACTTCTACCAAAACAGACCAATGACTTGAGAAACCCCGAGAAAGAACAAAACTTCAACCTTGTTTTAATAACTTAGTCATTTTATCTTATGATAAAATTACTTTCTTTTCTTTAATAATAAAATCACATTCTATATACCTTCCATACTTAAGTTACCACAATAATTTTAGAAGTTGTTTCTAAGCAAACTTCTGACAACATACAATTACCATCAACATTAAACAAACTTGTTAGAATAATGATTTAGTTTGTTTATATCTATTTTTATTATTTTAAAATACTACCCATATTTATTTATTAATATAAGCATTTATTTAATGTTGGCCATTTGAATAGAGCTCTTTTAATAATTTTTATTCATCAATTTAATATTACCATCCGGAGGTATCAAAATGTACAGACACTGAACAACCAGACAAACACAAAACAAGTTACAACACATCAATAGAAACATATCTTTGATATCACTGCTTTTGAGAATTTTTCTGGAAACTGTATCGCTAAGTTTTCTTACTTTTCCAGTGGCTTAATTTTATTAGCTTCTATCATCCCACAGCCTTATCATTATGTAAGCAGTAGGAGGTTTATAGAGTTGCTGCTGGAACTGAAGGGTTAACATCCACAGCTGTAGTTGAAAAGCTATTAACAGTTTGAAAAGCGCCCTAGGGAGCCCTCCCTGGTTGCCATGGCAACACAAGCCTCTGTAGGAGGCTCTGGGTGGTCACTTTCAGAACATTCATAGTCATACAGGTGTAAATTGGCCTCAAGCTGATCAGAGACAGAATCTTCCACCTCCACATTTTCAGAGGGCTTACTAGATTCTGTTTGAGGAGGCTTAAGAGCCAGAGTAATAAGATGTTTAGCTGTCTCAGAAACATGAGGAATATACAAATAAGCTCTCCATTGGTGTAGTAAGTCTCTTCCCCATAAATTAAGTCCTACATCTGCAACATAAGGTTGCAGAGCGGCCTCTTGTCCTTCTGGACCTTCTACCTTAAATATCTGAGTACTCTGGTAAACATCCGTCATTGTGCCAACGCCAGTAAAAACTGTAGGCACCTTCTGCAAAGTCCAAGCTTGTGGACAATATCGTTTAGCAATAATAGAAACATCAGCCCCAGTATCCACCAATCCTAAAACTATCTTTCCGCTTATTTTTATGGTAATTTCAGGCCTTTCATCTCCAATTGCTGTTTGCCAAAAAACTTTATGCCCAGTGGAACCAAATTCCTTTGCACGTTTTAAAGGAGGTTTACTATACAGTAACAAAAGAAGTTGAGCTATGCTATCTCCTGATTCAATTTGATAGGGAGTTAAAGTTTGTACCAATAAACAAATTTTGCCTTCAAAATTCTGAGTCAATGATCCCGGTTTGTAGTAAAACACCTTGGGTAGTAAGACTGTTGCGGCCAATGATGAAACCTACATTGTTTTCTGGGATAGGCCCTTTAATTCCTGTCTTTATTTTTTGTATACCAATTGAAGATGTAATAAACTTAGTTTCAGCTGAGAGAAGATCGACAGCTGCACTGCCTTTAGTAACTGCCTTAAGCTCTGTTACAGGCCGGAGTGAGCTGCTCCGTTGCTGACTGGATAGATTTGGGCTAGGTTGGGAAATGTGCTCATATTGTTTGTCTGAGGGCCTTGAGCGAGGCCTGCTTGGAAGTTTCCCAACTTATTAATGAGACTGCCATTTTTATGATATTTAGAATGGCATTCGTTGGCCCAGTGCAAACCCTTCTGACATATAGGACATACACGAGTAGGTATTGATCTATTATTGCCACTAGATGGCGCTCTTACACCAGCTTTTGCTCGGCAGTCTTTTTTCATATGACCTGGTTTCCCACATTTAAAGCAATTTAAATTATTAATCATAGGACTATGTCCCTTTATAGCGGCTGCAAGAAGGGTCATGTTATATGTATTAGACCCGATGTCTTGGCATGCCTTTACATAACCCTGTAAAGTACCTCCATTTGCCTTTATTGGACGCAAAGCCTTTTTACACTCACTATTAGCATTATCAAAAGCCAACATCAGAATAAGCATCTCTTTAAGGTCAGGCTGAGTTACTGTCTTGTTGACTACATCTGCCAGCCTAGCTACAAATTCAACATAAGGTTCAGTATTTCCTTGAACAATTTTTGAAAATGATTGTACAGCCTGTCCAGGAGTGGAGATTCATCTCCAGGCAGCTAGGCAGCACAATCGCACTTGTACAATGGCAATATCATCATATTGTGCTTGGCAAGGAACTCCAGCCCATTGACCTATTCCTAGTATTTGTTCAGCAGTAATAGGCACTGGTGGATTTTGCTGTTGATTTCGTCGTGCTACAATATTAGCTTCATCAGCCCACCAAGTTTTAAATTGTAAAAATTCTGCTGAATTAAGAACAGCTCGAGCTAACAAATCCCAGTCCCAGGGTATTAATCTGTCTGCTTGTGCCAAACCTTGCACCAATCCTTGAGTATAAGGAGAATTAACACCATATTGAGTGCATGCTTGTTTTAATTCTTTGATAGTTTTAAAAGGAATAGGAGCATGCTCATACTGTACACCCCCTTGGGGATTGTCAGCATCTACTGGAATTTGAATTACTGTTACTGGAAAAGTAGAAAGGAGTTGCATAGCCTCTGAATCTCCCTCTCTACTTCCCTGTGCTATACTTTTCATAATTGAGGAGGATGGTGCTGGCACCAAAACAGAAACTTTAGGCGGGACATCAAATGTTGTAGTAGATACCTTAGGAGGTGCAGATGCCGGTTCAAAAGACAATAAATCATAATTTGGAGCAGACGGCATAGTGACCGCTGAAAAAGCTCCATAAGCTTCCTCTTTCCTTTTCTTCTTTCTATTAGACCTGAGTCTATCTGTTCCTGCCTGCTCACTAACCCCCGCAAGTACATTTTCATCAAAATCACCATTAGCTTGTTCTGCCATCGGTCCAGCAATAGCAGTATCCTGTTTAACATCATTTTCATCTGATTGTAAAGGTTCAAGAGCAACAGAAATAAGACTACACAAAGACCATACATGAAGGGGAATTATTTTTCCCTTTTGATAAACCCTTTTTAAAGCTTTCTTCACTAACTCCCAGTGTTTCAGGTTTAAAATATCCCACCCTTGCGGCTGAAACCAATAACAACATTTCTGTACAAGAGAAAATAGTTCCTCAAAAGCCGAGGATTTAATAGTTACACCGGTGCATTTTAATAAACTTTTTAACACTCTAGAGAACTCTTCAAAGTTCGACTGCTGATTACCCATTACCCTGATGATTCCAAGGATGAAGCTTACCTTTTCTGTTTCTTTTTCTTTTAAAACCGCTCTCAGGAGCTCCTTGGTCCGCGCACTGACTGAAAGAAAAGTTTCGTTTTCAGAGCCCCACGCTGGGCGCCATATGTTGCCGGTCAGGCTCTGGGTCCGTGAAAACGGTGCCGCGGATGAGAAAGAAAGAATAAGACAAAGAGAAGAAGAACTGGGATCAGGGGACTCTCCGTCAGATATCCAGAGAAGAGCCCTGCCACCTCATAAGGTGTGGCTTTTATTTTGGCTTTAGAACAAAGAAAATATGTATGTACATATACAAAGTCAATAGATACTTGACAGTTTACATTTTACTAAAATGAGCAAGTCTTAAAAGTTGATGGCTCAGTTCCTTTTTCTTCCTGAAATTCACAGACATTGTAAATCTTACAAGCTCACGATGTTTTCCCCACCCAGCTCCTATTAGCATGAGACCGGAGGGCTTGTTTCCTACATTCCAGGGTGACCTTCTTTTTTGTCAGTTGCCATGGCCTTTAATTGAAACTCCATCAAGAGAGGATCACCATCTCATGCCCTATATAAAAATTAACTTAAGATGGATCAAATATCTAAATATAAAAGCCAATCCCATAAAGATCCTCGAAGGTAAACTAAGTAAAGTTATTTGAGATCATGTAAAAGGAAATGGTTTCATAAATTTTACACCCAAAGAGTGAGCAATGAAAGAAAAAATAGGTAAATGGGACCTCCTCAAAATTAAAAACTTTTGTTCCTCAAACGAGTTTGTCAAGAAAGTGAAAAGGCAGCCTACTCAGTGGAAGAAAATATTTGATAACCATTTATTCAATAAGGGCCTAATATCCAGCATATAAAAAGAAATCCTACATCTCGAAAATCAAAAGAGAAACAACCCACTTAAAAAATAGGCAATGGATTTGAACAAATACTTTTCCAAAGAAGAAATACAAATGGCTAAAAAAATACATGAAAATATGATCAACATCACTAGCTATTAAGGAAATGCAAATCAAAATTACAATATGATATCTTCTTACATTTATTAGACTGCCAGCTATTAAAAAAATAACAGAGAACTACAAGTGTTAGAGAGGCTGTGGAGGAAAGGGAGCACTCATCCACTAATGGTGGGAATATAGAATGGTGCAACCATAGTGGAGGACAGTTTGGTGGTTCCTCAGGAAGTTATTTATAGAACTTGCCATATGATTCAGCAATTCCACTTCTGGGAAAACACCCAGAAGAAATGAAAGCAGGGACACGAACAGATATCTGCACACCGATGTTTATAGTGGCACTATTCACTATTTCAAAAACTTGGAAGCAAACCAAGTGCCCATCAACAGAAGAATGGTTAAGCAAATTGTGGTTTATACACACAATAAAATATTACTCAAATTTAAGAAAGAATGACGTATTGACACATGGGACATGGATGAATCTTGAAGACTTACGTTGACTGGAGTAAGCCAGTCACTAAACAACAAATATTACATGACTTCTTTGATATGACCTAGGCAAATTGAGAAGACCCACAGAGCTAGAGTCTGGAAGATAAGATATCAGGAGACAGACAGGGAGTAGAGAGTGGTGAGCCGATATTCAATATGGGCAAAGCCTAAGATAAGATGGAAAGGGGTGGTTTGGCAGTAGATGGGGAGATAGTTGTGCAGGGATGTGAGTGGGGTTAATGGTTCTGGGATGTAAGTGTGAACAGGGTGGTCGGGTTAGGTTGCACTATCCATGGAACTGGAAGGAAGGCTGGAGGAAGGGACAGGTGAACTGGGGACTTGTAGGTCTGTGGTTAAACTACAATGGTGAGAAAGTTCTTTTAACAAATATGGCAGGAGGCATTATTGGTGCAGGGTGTTGGAGGTGAGGGTGTATGTGGCAAAGTGCACACCTAAGTCATGTTTCTGTGGAATATGAAAGTGCCAATCATGTCTTAAAATGTTATTTCAGTCAGTGGAGTCCCACACAACAAACAAGGAAATATTAAATTCCCATCCTGGAGAGTCTTGCTATGTTCTCAAATAGAGGAGAAACTGTGCCTTGAGAAGATATTCAGTGACTAATAAAAGAAGACAAACTAATATGTCAAGCTTTCAACATTAATGCATGTAACTGTGAACCTGATTCTTCAAATATTGCAACCTAATGGTTGGCATGGGTGCTAGGAGTGAGGGAGTGAGTGAGGAATGGATGGAACATGGGGCATTTGGGGGAATTTGGGATTGTTCTACATGAACTTGCAATGGTGGATACAGGTCATGATGCATTTTGTTAGACCTTGTTAAGGTATATGATACAGCATGTGAACCATAGTATGGACTAATTACCATGGTTATTGGCTATGCTTAAGTGTCTATTTATCAATTGTAACAAATGTACCATACTCAGTAAGATGTTATTGATGAGGGAAAAAATGAAGGGGGAGTGAGTGGGGTATATGAGAATCCCCTATATTTTGTATGTGATTTTTCTGTTTCCTAAAGCTTATTTGAAAAATAAGACACTGAGGGAACACACAGAAGAAATTGTCACTGTACCTAAAAGTTAACAGGTCTTATGGGAATAAAAGACATTCATTAATTTTTATATTTTTATTTATATATATATTTTCATTTTATTCTTTACTTTTCATTTAGAATTTTTCACTATTATTTTTATTTATTTATTTTTTGGCTTTTTTTCTGTGGAAATTTTGGATTCCAAAAGGGTCATTACAGTGATGGGGAGGATCACTGGTTTGGGATGTCTTCGGGTGGATCTGTGGGGAGGGGTTCACCTTGGGAATGCCTCTATGGAATAAGAATCTGTTCAAGAGTCATGGGGTATTGTCTCAGTAGAGACACACACAATAACCAAAAGAATATTGAATTTCCATCCTGGGGAGTCCTACTACATACTCTAATAGAGTGGCAAGAATCATTGAAGTCCCTGGGCAGTGCCTAGCAAAGAAGATGGGCCACTTATCCAGGCCCTTGATATTGGTGCTTGTATTCATGAAATTGTACTTGTGAAATTGGAACTTAGCCTAGTATTATATATTTCCTAAGAGTTATCTCCTGGAAACATCCTTGTTGTTCTAATGTGGCCTCCCTCTAAGCCAAACTCAGCATATAAAGTCACTCCCTTTCCCCTGGCATGGGGCATGACTCTCAGGAATGAGCCAACCTGGCTCTGAGTGATTATTACCAAGTACCAACTAACAATGCACTTGGAAAAAGATCTTGATCGAAAGGGGGGAATATTAATTACAAATGAGTTTTTATGGCTAAGATATTTCAAAGTCAGTCAGGAGTTCATTGCAGAGGTTAAACTTATGCACATTTTAGGAGAATCTCACTGACTGCCACAAAAAATGGTGCCTCAAGAAGAGGTGTTCCTGAGGACTCTAGAGACTTCTAGACACTACTGACAGGGTGGAAAACCCAAAGAAACTGGCACCCCATTTGCAGACCTCACCTTGGAATATATGATAACCTATCCCCCAATATATCAGAGTTGTACTCATTTATAATTTTCCTACACATGGTTTGTATGGTCTTTTTATTTTTTATTATCACTATACCCATTCATGTGTCCCAGAGACTTAAATCTTCCAGTTGTTCATATGCTGGGTGAGCCCTGAATCTCAGCAGAGTTGCAGTCAACACCTACACTTCAATTCACCCAGGACAACTATCAAAAGGTTAATGATGGACATTGCCCACCCCCCAAAATAGAGTATCTAAAACAGTAAAAGACAGTTCCACCCATCTGGCCCATAGGATCTAAGTCCCCTTTCAATTAGAAGCAGAGTGGGCATCACCATCCCCAAATCCCTAAGACAAAAGAATGAACAAACATGAGGGGGGAATGCAACTGTGCATTAAGTAGATTTATTATTATTTTAGAAATGGAAGACCTCATAACATTGATATAAAGACAGTGGCCACCAGAGAGTCCGAGGGAAAGGAGAGGTAAATAATAGGTGTAATCTAGGGTCACTTTGGGAACATTGGAATTGTGCTGCATGACAATGTAGTAACAGATACAGGCTATTATACATTTTGCCAAAACCTGTAAATTTGTACAGTGCAAAATGTAAACCATAATGTAAAGTATAGACTATGGTTAGTAGAAATTCATCAATATGTTTTCATCAATTGTAACAAATGTAGCACACTAATGAAAGATGTTGATGTGGAAAAGTGTGGGAGGTGTAAGAGGTGAGGTATATGGGAATCCCCTATGTCTCTGATGTAAAATACATGTTAATAATAATAATAATAATAATAATAATAATAATAAAGAAAATAATCAAAAATGATTTTGGTAAAAGTTACACACTATTATCAATGTATCTCATATTAAAGTTTTGTGCAATTAAAATGGTTAAAATGTGTTTTATATTAGGTATAATTTATCACAATTTAAAATAAATAATTAATTTTAAACTGCATCCAACTTGAAAGTCCTTTTATAAATGTTAAAGCCCATTTCAATTCTGATGTTCTTAAAGTTCAAATACTTCAAGTTAAAAGCTTTAAAATGATTTAAAACTTTATACAAGAGACCAATGAAATGAATATGCAGTGTCCCAACCTATGAAATATCATTTTCAACTGGTATGAGCTATAAATTATAACTTTATTTTAATCACTGCATCTGGTTACAATGCGCTAATTCTTCATTTATCATTCATCATTCTCAAAATCTAAAAAAAAAAAAAAAAATGGATGAACACTTGAATCAAATAGCACCTATATACATCTCAAAAGCTGGCTTATTTATCTATAATGATGTCACCAAAATCCTCTTCAATTTCATGCAAAAGTGAAAATTCATGCCTGACATACCGAAATGGTCAGATATTCAAATGACTTGGGTATAAACAATTGCTATCATTATATACTATGACTCACTAACTTTGTAACATGAAAATATAATATTTTCATTCAAGGCAAAAGTTTGGGAAAATGACTTACATATTGAAAAATAAAATTGATATTTAACATAATATTCATGAAAAATTATCAATAAGGATATGTGCACTCAAAAAAATGTTAAAAAAAAATTATTCAGGGAGGAATAATATCAGATAACCAAGAAAAGTATCAATAGGGCATTTTGCCAAAGTTATGCCTCTGGACAAGAGCTTAGAGGTTGGCCCTCTAAGAAGGATACTGAGGCCAGCATGTACCACAGAGGATAGCATCAAATTAATGATTTTGTCTAATTATAGACAAAGAGTGTTACAGAATGGTTATAAAGGGAATATGATTATCCAAGGCATGAAAAATGATTAAATCTCATTTCTATAACAGAAGAGCTTTGTGACTATATGTCAGTGTGGTTTAAGTGTTCTAAACTGCAGTTTTCTTACCTCTGGAAATGGGAATATGAAATTACAAAAAAAATTAAAAATCACTCAGTAACAGTTAGTTATAATAATTAGTACTAATAACATAGGGTAAAAAATAGTGGAAACACAAATGAGAGTCGGGAGCATCTGCCTGTCTCCCTCCAGCTGTGGATTTGAGAAGTTCCAAACATCAAATAGTTATGTATCCAGAATGCCTTCTTATAACACATACCATTGCTGGTCAGACACATCATACATTGTTATGGAATAATTGAACAAAATGGGGGAAAAATGGGTTTCTGAAAAAGCATTAAAGACCAAAACAAAGATCATATCTCAAAATAAACTCTTGATTAGGACAGAAATTTTCAAAGACCTTCTTTGACATCATCAATTGAGTATATCACCATGAAAAGGCCAAAAGATGTAGAGGTAAAAAAGAAATACAAAAGATGAAATTAAAAGCAAGTCATAATCTAAATGAGTACAGTGCAATTATAATTTTACTATGACCTATATCTTTGAAATTCTGGCCTTTCTGCTGCTTTGAGGTATGCTTTCTTGGAAACTTTCTACATGTTCTCTGCTGTATCCATTTGATTGGAAGGGGATGGATAGAAATGTGCAAATGCTGGCTGGTCTTACATCTGATTCATGTTCATCAATATTAAGTGTGTCTTTGATGGGACCTAATAATCATCCTGCACATGCTTTATATTTACTTTCCCACTCTCACACACATGACCATTTCATACCTCCTGCTTTTCCTCAAATACTCCACTTCTCCATTCCCATCCTCATTCTCAGCAGATGGCCATGCTTCAATAAAAGAGAAATTCCACAGACACATACCGACCAGCATCTGAATCCACATATCCTAACTTCCTGTTAGCAGATATGAATTATGCAGCTTCTATTTACACCAAATAATTCTGCTGATCCATTTTCTCTCATTTCCTCTTTCCTACTCCAGGGCTAAGTTTCAGTACTTTCCTTCCTTTCTTTCTTATATCATTGAAGTTTTACTTTCTACTGGAACATTTCCATCAGCATGCAAGCATGATGTTTTATTTGCCATCCCAATCATAAGTAGAGAAATTGAAACAGTCATCAAAAACCTCTCAAAGATGAATAGCCCAGGACCAGGCTTTTCAGGTGAATTTTATGAATCATTCAAAAATGACCTAATACCAATCTTGCTCAAGCTCTTCCAAAATAATCAAACAACAAAGAACACTACCAACTTCATTCTATGAAGCCAACATCACCCTAATAACAAAGCCGGATAAAGATACTACAAAAAAAAAAAAAAAAAAAAAAAAAAAAAAAACTCGGAAAATTACAGACCGATATCTCTAGTGAATATAGATGCAAAAATCCTCAACAAAATACATGAAAACCAAATCCAAAAGCCCATTAAAGAATTATACAACCTGATCAAATCCATTTTATCTTAGGTATGCAAGAGTGGTTTAACACAAGAAGATCGATTAATATAATAAAAACTTTTGATAAATTGAATAAGAAAAATCACATGATCCTCTCAATTGATGCAGAAAAGGCATTGGGCAAACTACAGCACTCTTTCTTGATAAAAAAAACACTCCAAAAGACAGAAATAGAAGGAAGGTTTCTCAATATGCTAAAGTGCATATATGAAAATCTACAGCTAGCCTTGTACTCAATTGTGAAAGATTGAAAGCTTTCCTGCTGAGATCAGGAATAAGACAAGGATTCCCACTGTCACCATTGTTATTCAGTACTATGATAGACATTCTAGTTGGAGCAATTAGGCAAGATAAAGAAATAAAAGGCACCCAAATAGGTAAGAAAGAAGAAAACTTCCACTACTTTCTGATGATATGTTCCTACATTTAAAAAATCCTGAAAAATCCACCACAAAGCTCCTAGAAAAGGTGAGGTCAGCAAAGTGGTGAGTTACAAGATTATTATGCAGTAATCAATCGCATTTCTACACACTACTGATGTGCAATCTGAGGAAGAAATCAAGAAAAACATACCATTTATAATAGTGACTAAAACAATCCAAGATTTAGGAATAAACTTAACCAAGGACATAAAAGACCTGTATTTAGAAAACTGTGAAAATATTGCTAAAAGAAACCAAAGTGACTTCAGTAAATGGAAGAATATTACATGGTCATGGATTGGAAGACTAAATATTGTTAAGATATCAATTCTATCCAAACTGGTTTACAGAGTCAAAGCAACCCCAATAAAATCTTAACAGCCTTTTTTGCAGAAATGGAAAAACCAAATAACAAGATTTTTTTGAATGGTAAAGGGCCCTGAATTGCCAGAAATGTCTTTAAAAAGAAGACTGAAGTTGGAGGACTCTAAGTTTGGGAATTTAGAGCTTATTCCTTAGCTACAGTGGTAATAACAGCATGATAGGGGCATAAAGACAAACACATTGACCAATGGAACTGAATCGAGAACTCATAAATAGACCTTCACATGTACAGTCAAGTGAATT
Organism: Tolypeutes matacus; assembly: GCA_026826555.1. Taxonomy (NCBI): domain Eukaryota; kingdom Metazoa; phylum Chordata; class Mammalia; order Cingulata; family Chlamyphoridae; genus Tolypeutes; species Tolypeutes matacus. The sequence goes on along the minus strand of JAKSZT010021474.1, from coordinate 961,783 downwards.
TTAACTAAGGCGTTAAGCCCACCCACCTAGGCCAGAAAGAGTCTATTCAACAAACAGTGCTGGGAGAAATGGATATCCATATCCAAAAGAAGGAAAGAAGACCCATATCTCACACCTTATACAAAAATTAACTCATGTGGATCAAAGTCCTAAATATAATAGCACCAACCAGAAAACTCTGTAAAAATTACAGGAAAACATCTTTGAGGTATTGTGGTAGGTGATACTTTCATAAACCTTACACCCAAACATGAGCAACAAAAGGAAAAATAAGATAAATGGTACCTCCTCAAAATTAAACATTTTGCACCTCAAAGGACATTGTCAAAAGGGTGAAATGGCAGTCAACTCAATGGAAAAAAGTGTCTGGCAATCACATACCTGATCAGGGTTTACTATCTATGATATAAAAGAAATCATATAACTCAACAATAAAAAGATGAACTACCCAGTTAAAAAAAAATGGGCAAAAGACTTGAAAAGACAGGTGTCCAAAGAAGAATTATAAATGACAAAGAAACACATGAAAAAATGTTCAACGTCAGTTGATGTAGCTCTTTGATATTATTTATGAATTCTAAAAAGAAGTATAAATTATTTTTGTAAGCTAGTCAATTACTGTGGCATGATAACCCTTTGCTTGTATTAGATTCAGCTGACATATCTGATTAAATTATGTTAAGATTAAGGCTCTGATCCTACCATGTCATTAGAGTTGCCAATCAGTGTTAAGTCCCAGCTCTCTTGGGGTTAAAACAATGCTCACACAGCAGAGAAAGAACACAGAGGAAGAGAGACAGCTCATTAGACATGGCAGAAGCCCTGGAAAGAGAGATTAGT
>JAKSZT010021474.1:875261-960933 GCA_026826555.1 Tolypeutes matacus | reverse complement strand
AGAGAGCCTTTTGCCCTCCTACAGCTGAGATGGGAAGAAAGCTGGGAAACAGAGCCTTAAGAGGGAAGAGGAAGGCTGACCCCTCACAGCCCTTGCCAGCTATCTTACTTCAACACATGGGAATAGAGTTTGGTAATGACTGAGTTGGACTCTTTAGGGCCTTGTGACTATAAGCTTCTACCCCTAATACATACACTTTATAAACATCAACAGATTTCTGGTACTTTGCATCAGCACCCCTTTGACTGAGTAATAAAGGTATTGAGAAAAAAGTATATGCCAGACCAATAGCTGCACATAAGGTACTAGGGAAATTGTTGGTTTTGCTTAAAGAATGATACACATCTGAAACAGCAGCTGTAGTTGGAGTCACCAGCTAGTTAAGTTTACTACAAACTGCTCTCATCCTCCAAGATTCAAGTGTTTTCTGTACAGGCCAAATAAGAGTCTTGAATCAGGTGGTGTTAGTAATCATCATTTCTGTATCCTTTGTGTCCTGATGGTATGATTAATCTCTGCAATCCTTGCAAGAATGCAGTATTGACTTTGGTTTACTGTTTTGTTAAATTTAGTCAGTTCTCATGGCTTTCACTTGGCATTTCTGAGCATCCTATCCCTTACTTCTCAGGTCAGGGAACCAATTTAGTGAATCTGCCAGTTCCTGAGTATGTCAATTTCAATTATGCTTTGGGGTAAAGTGGAAATAACCACAGAATGTGTTTAGAAATTCACTTAATCCATTGTGTGATAACCTGAGATACAATTTCATTAATCACTTGATATTCATAAGCCTCATCCTGACTGTTGGACCATAGTAGCATGTTAGTTCTCCTGGAATTAATGTCACTCTGAGCCAAAATATTTGATCATGTCATTTTTCCCAACATACAATACCCCTGGTAAAAGGCTATAGGTGGGTTGGGAAAGTAAAACTATAAATTTTAGGCAATGTAGTTTGGTCCTTCCCCACATTCAAGAGGTCCTGAGTCTATAAATGTTCTCAAGTCTGGGAATCAAGGGAACATTGCTCTGTTTTGTGCTTCAAGTCACACTTTTGTTCCCTTGATCTAGAACTCTTCTGCTTGTATAGAGCAAGTGAGAGTTGAGTAGACTGACTATTTCAATTCTGGGTACCTCAATATCAACTAGTCAATGCCATCGGTCTCCATGAGTCAGATTATTCTGATTACCCTTTTGATGCTGCTGTCCATTAATATATCCATGCTGATCTTATGTTTGGTATTTAAGTTCCACCATTTGTTACCTACAATTAGATTCAGCTGACATATCTTGAATGTGATCATCCCCGTTGTATTTAGGTATCCAGGCTCAGTAGCTGCAGTTCCAACAGTAATATCTGACTTACAGGGAAGACCAACCACAGAGCTCATCAAGGAGAATGGATTTGCACTCACACATTTATTCCTCACAGTCCTGGTGAAAAAATGTGTCTTCTGGATATGCCAGGGGTGGGGAAGAATGTTTCACATGATAAATTCCCTCTAGCATTGTGATCTCTCTAAGCCTTTGGATCCCCTGATCTACTTTATACAATGGCACTTTGGACATTTTCACTTCAGGTAATGTAGGCCACTGGTCCAAGATTGGGGCACCTGTTAGAGCACTTTCAAAACCCCCAAGCCACAAAAATGAATCCAGAAATTTTCTTTAGTCAGTCCATAACAATAACTTCAGCCTGACCTAACTTTATGTTCCCTCCACCATTATTTCAAATGCTGAATATCCATTCTCACACATATTCCCTTGATTTATTTCTGTGTAAATTGTAAAAGTCATGCAGTTCCTTTAGAGTCTAGCACTCTTCCTCACAGGGGATTATTTATGCCTCATCTTTTGGGGTTTTGGCACCTCAGTGTTGTTATAGGTCTGGAAGAAAAGTCGGGTGGTGGGTATGGGCCATATGAGAAATTAGCAGTGCCTTGTAAGTCAAATTCCTCTGGGAATTCCATTAAATTTTAATCTGCTGAAGTGCATTAAACTCTTCAGTTGGATGTGTGGTGGCTAACTCCTCAGGGGAGTTACAGGCAGTGACAGGTTTATCATACACAGCAGAATTAAACTCTTTAGAGGAATGCAGGAGAACTGTTTCCTCAAGGCAGACTAGAGATTGGGTGGCTGATTACTCAGGGCAGACCATTCCAGGTTTATCTGGCACAGAAGAGTCAATAGAATCTGTGGTTTCAATGTCTCCACTATATCATTGCAGTCCTAAGGTCCCTATTCCAATTCTCATGATCACACTACTTCCCCATCAATGCACTCACTATCAGGAGATACCCTGTTAATCTACTCATATTTGTATCAGTTTGAAGCTTTTCTGAACCTCAGAAAATCATGGTGCATATGCAAACCTGTAATGGGAAGGACCTTTTGACTAAATTACATCTGTTAAGGGTGTTTAATTAGCTTCCAATGTCCTGGATGAGCCTTAATTCTATTATCAGGTCCTTTATAAATGGTGTAATAAAAAGCCACAGAACAGAAGCTTACAGTTACCAGGTCATAAAGCACAAGGTACTTCCCTCACCAAGTCTATTGCCACGTGTTGGAGTAAAATGGCTGCCAAGTTCTGTGAGCATTCAGGCTTCCTGGGTACCTCTCTTTCCAGGGCTTGCTTCTCTCCAGGCTCAGCTCCTCTGCTATCTCCACAAGGCCAGCTGTAGGTTATTTCTAGCTGTAGATTGTTTCTCTTCCCATGGCCTTTTCTCTTTCCTCATGAAGAAGCTCCTCTGTGTACTTATTTCCCAGGGCTCCAACTCAAAAACTCCAACTAACTCTTCTGCCATGCCATTTTCCCTATGGGTCTCCACCCACCAAAGGGATGGGGACTCAATGTCCTACTTAGATGGGCCAATCAAAGCCCTAATCATAATTTAACCATGCCCAGAAGAAAAGACCAGTTTACAAACAATCTAATATTTATTTTTGGAATTTATCAATAATATCAAACTGCTATAGTGATGAACTTGAATATTTAGGTAAGGAAATTTCCAAACTAAATGGAGAAAGTGCAGCCTGAACTCTCCTTGAGGTTTATAGTAAATAGTGGGAAGAAAGGGAAAAGCTAAGAACTGAACACTTGGGGACAAAGTAACCAAAAATTATTAGTTTGGAAAATTCTGAACTTCTGGAAAATGAGTCCCCAGAGAATAGGCCCCATATGAGGATTTAACTGAACAGAGAACCAATCAGTCATTTTAGTGCAAGTCAGAATTGGAAGTGCAGTGATCCAGGAAGGATTTGTGGTAAGAAAGTCTCACTATGAGACAGTTTCGACCATTTGTTGCCAGATTTTCTCTCGGATTTGGCTATGTTACAAAAGAGAATTTAAGAACATGAAAGTTAAGTTAGGCCAGTATTTTTCTTAAGAAACTGAGAGAAGAGAAAGAAAATAACAGATTATGGTTCCCAGGTATACTTGTGGGCTGATCCAGGCAGAGAGAGGGGAAAAGGTCTAAAAAGGGTAAAAAGGACTGATTTATGGATTGCAAGTTCCCATTACAGATTATAAGTCCTGAGTTATACTTGCATGCTGGTCCAAGCAAAGTGAGAAAGATAAAAAATATGGAAAAATAGGCTGGTTTAGTCTCTGTGCTGGCTTTTTAAGCCATTAATTACCCTGACCTTTGTTAATTTTCAGGGAAGGAGTCCTGGCTGTTTGCTGTTTTGATTGGTTACCCCACTCGTCAATTCCCATGAGAGGCCCAATGGCAAGGCCCCTTATGACTATCTAGGGCTCTTACATGATCCTGGATGATATCCCATTCCAAATGGGGAATTCTCATGAGATAGTTTAAGCAGCCATCTTGTGGAGTCCTTCCCTCAGGGAGGGTTCCCAAGGCATCGTGTTTCACAGCTGTGTTTTTCTGCCAGGTTGGAGATTAGTCTTTTCATTCCTTTATCTAGCCTGCTTCACCTTGAATCCTTCCTGTAAAACTAATACATTCTCTATGAAGTCTGTGTGAAACAGAAGCACTGCCATCCTGAACTAAATGGGACAGGAAAGGGAGAGATTGAAGGAAAATGATTGCAATGGAGGTACCATGGAAGCTGTGTTCTGAAATAAAGAAATAATTTGAACTCAGACAGTGAACTCACCCATGTGTGCAGAAATGGTGAGCATGCCACACAGCTTGGAGAGTGGGTACCTTGTGCTCCACTGTTGGAAGAGTGTTGCCTCCCAGGTGTCAGAGAGGGTGGAGCACATTTCCCTGGGAAGGGAGTCTGGCTGTCATCCCATTGCTCACAGTGGTGGGGCATAGAGTTCTGATGCCCCCAGCTGCTTGTTGAGTGTGGAGCTGAGAAAATGGCTGCTGGGAAAGGCCATGGAAAGGATGGAATTTCTGCTCCATCAGGCCCTGAGGAGAAGAAATCTTGGTTCTCTGGGTGACTTTCAGACTTTGAAACCTAATGGAGCATGCCTTGCAGGTTTTTAGAACTATTTGGAACCTATGGCCCCTGTTTCCTTTCCAATTTCTCCCTATGGTAATGGTAATGTTAATTTCATGAAAGTCCCTCCTTTGTACAATGGAGGCAGTTAACTTAATTTTTAAGTTTCACAGTTCCACAGTCAGAGAAGAATTTTTGCCCTGGGAAAGACTATATGCCTATAACTGCTTTTGATAAGATTCTGTACTTAAAAATGTTACTTAAAAAGATTTAAGGCTTTTGAAATATTGTGGTGGAATGAATGTATTTTGCATATGGAAAGAACATGTATTTCTGAGGTCCAGAGGGTGCTGTGTGACAGTCTGAGCTTTTGTGGGCCTTAGAAAATCATGTAATTAGGGCTAATCCATTCCTATGCATGTAAACATAATGTAAGTGGTACCTTTTGATTAAATGTCTTCAGTTAAGGGCTGTGTTAGTCAGCCAAGGGGTTGCTGGTGCAAAATACTGAAATCTGTTGGTTTTTCTAAATGGTATTTGTTTGGGGTACAAGCTTACAGTTACCAGGCCATAAAGCATAAGCTCTTTCCCTCACCAAAGTCTGTTGCCACGTGTTGGAGCAAGGCAAGGGTCCAGCCTTCCTCTTCCTCTTATGGCTCCATGGTCCGAACCTCTTCCAATATCAGCTGTAGGCTGGAATAAGTCTTGTCTCTCTCCTGTGGATCCTCTTCTTCCAGGCTCAGGTGCTCTAGTCTCTCCACAAGGTCAGCTGTAAATTATCAGGTTCTCTATCTTCCTGGGCCTCTGCCATGTCTAAGGAGACATCTCTATTCCTGTGCATTTTACTACCTGAAGCTTCAGCATCAAAAAAATCCAACTCTCTCCTCTGCCATGTGTTTTTCCTACTACATCCTACTGATGTTACCCAATCAAATCCCTAATCTTAATTCAATCAAGGAAAAGTGAAACCTCAGAAGTTAATTCAATCTAATATGCCCACAGGAACAGTACAGTTAGAAACATAATCCAATATCTAATTTTGGAATTCATAAACAATATCAAACTGCTAAAAGAGCCTTTTTTTTTTCTTTTTCTTTTTCTTTTTTTTATTGTGGGTAAAAATCAAGTTTTTCACAATACATACCAATATTTGTAAAATGATATATAAATTTATAGGCATATATGTGCATTTGCATACATAAATGTTATTTTTTTATGTATATATATATATTTAAAAGGTGCTTAGATTACCTAGATATCACACAGAAATTACAGGGATTCCCATGTTCCCACCTCCCAAACCTCCCACAACATCCCACATAAACATCCTTCATCAGTGTGGCACATCATCCGCAATGGATATACACATCCTGGGGCCTTGCCACCAAGCATAGGCCACAGATCACATCATAGACTAAACTCTCTCCCACACAGTTTTGCATGGTATATGCTGATGTAAAATGGCCTACATCTGTCACCCCAACGCCACTCAGGACAATCCCCAAGTCCCTAAAAACCCCTGTATTTCAACCACCCTTCCCCTCCCTGCCCAGAGAGTGTCCAGTGGCCACCAGATCCACCTCACTGTTATAATTTCTTCCATTGCTTGAATCACAATATCTCTACAACAGAATACCATTATGTCCACTCTAGTCCATAGCTCTTCCCCCACTCCTGAGGGGACTGGAATGGTGATGTCCACTCCACCGCCAAGTGAGAGAGGGCTTATATCCCATGGATATGGTGGATGGGATTAACCTGCCTGCAGCTGCAGGCTCTCTCCATTCCCTGAGAATGCCGTTGCCCATCATCATCTCCTCACCAAGTGACTTGGGTGAGTACATTGAGCTGTAGAATAGGAGTTGCAGCCCCACCGAGATTCCAGGCACAGCTGGCACATAGGTAGGCCAGAGGTTCCAGGCTTTGGAAGTACACCTACAAACTCTAGCATCACATATAGGTTTGAATAGAAGGGATGGATGGACCATGTCAGGAAGAACTTATTTGAGTCCAACTCTGTCACTCTCAGAAGCACAGATTCCAAAGTAGAGCCCACAGATAAGGTATCAATCTCTGGGGCAATCTCTCCTTACCTAGGACCTAGGTGTCTACAGAGCTCCCAGGAGCCCCTTTGTGGGGGGTGATATATACTTTGGTGTTCTATGAGATCCTACTGAGGTGTGCATAAGCATTACCTCTGGGATGACTTCCCAACCCTCTTTGAAGTCTCTTAGCCACATGAACTCATTTGTCTTTACCTTTTCCCCCTTTTATTCAAGGTCTTTTTCCAATCATCTTACCAGACGACACTTGTTATTAATCCCTCCTTACCAGGGAGGCTCATCCCCGGGAGTCATGTCCCACGTTGGGGGGAAGATAATGCATTCATATGCTGAGTTTGGCTTAGAGAGAGGCCACATTTGAGCAACAAGGAGGCTCTCAGGTGGCAACCCTTAGGCACCCCACAACAGTAGGCTAAGTTTGAATTACAAGAGCAAACACTCATAAGGCTAGTCATCAATAACAACAACCCATCAGTGGGCCATCCTCTTTTGCCAGACATTGCCTCTGCACTCAGGGGACTGTTGCTGCTCCCTTGGAGGATGTGGCAGAGCTCTACAGGCTGGGAATTAAGATTCTCTCATTTATTGAGTGTTTGTCTATGCACCGTGACCATGACCCATCCCTTTATCATTTGAAAAATTTTATATCTTTCATGTATATTCAGATGAACTTATTCCATGAATCCCCCATCCTAGACACCCCCCACCAATGATCCCCTGCAGCCCCCATTGCAACCCTTCTGTGATCTAAACCTTCCTTGAACATGAATCGTATATAATAACCAAATACAATTAATAGGAAAAAGAAATAATAATGATAAGCTTAAATGCAAGAGATAAGTACAAGGAAACTGAGAAGAAGAAAAAAACTAAGCTAAAAATAAAATATAATTAGCAGGTTGGGACATTCAAAAAAATGGGAAAAAAACATTAAAAATTCCTTTAAATATATATATATACTTTTTCCCTTTTATCACTGTATTATCGGATGTCCAGTGTACCATGACACCTTCCCCCTCTCATTCCCCACTGTCTCCCAAATTTTCATTTAATTTTCTAAGAAGTTTTAGGTCACAGTAACGTCACACATGGAATACTAGTGACTCCCACATATCCAATCTCTCTCCCCCATCCCCACCCCATATTAAAATCTTTTTTTTAATGGATGTTAGCATTGTTATAACTGTTATACAGATAGTAAAATATAGCAACTAAACATTGTCAATGGTTTACAATATAGTTTACATTTTAGATGTTACAGTTTAATAATTTTTGATGATATTTACCATGTCCTGTGTCCATTACTGTAAGGTAATTAAAAACCTTTCCCATGACCACTAAATACCCTATTAGATCTTAACTGTTCCTTACTCCCCACCCCCGTGGGGCATATGACACTCCTTTGTCTTGACTCATGGAATGACAAGATTCATAGTGGCATGCCCTGAGTATTCCAACCTGCCCTTTCTAATCTACCCCCTGTCAACCCTGCACCACCAAACCCAGTAATACCACTACCCATCTGTCCTACCCTTCCATATGCAACTATACTCTATTCATTTACCGTAGGTTATGTCCATATGGGTGATGGCTTAAAGCCTACTCTTCTCTTTCTCTGCCTTGTTAACCTATCTTTCAGACAATGGTTCTCAGAGACTGCTCACTTTCCTCAGTTCAGATCAGTGAGGTCATATACTGTTCATCCTTCAATGCCTGGTTTGCTTCACTCAACATAAGGTCTTCAAGATTCATCCATGTTATTCCATGTGTTAGCACTTTATTCCTTCTTACAGCTGAGTGATACTCCATTGTATGTATGTACAACAATTTGCTTTTCCATTCATCTCTTGATGGGCACCGGGGCTGATACCAACTTTTGGCAATGGTGAACAATGCTGCTATGAACATTGGTGTGCATATATCTGTTCGTGTCTTTGCTTTCAGTTCTTCTGGATATATACCCAGCAGTGGAATTGCTGGAACATATGGAAGATCTATTGTTAGGATTCTGAGTAACCTCCAAACTGTCCTCCACAGTGGCTGGACCATTCCACAATCCCACCAGCAGTGGATGAGGTTTCCTATTCCTCCACATCCTCTCCAACACTTAGAGCCTACTGTTTTTTTAATAGCTGCCACTCTGATGGGTGTAAGATGGTATCTCACTGTAGTTTTGATTTGCTTTCCCCTGATAGTGAGCGATGTTGAACATTTTTTCATTTTTTTTTTTAATCATTTGTATTTCTTCCTTGGAGAAGTGTCTTTTCTTTTCACTTGCCCATTTTGTAAATGGGTTGTTTGTCTTTTTATTTTCAAGGTGTAGGATTTCTTTATATATGCAGGATATTAAGCTCTTATACGATATATGGTTGCCAAATATTTTCCCCCAATGGGTAGGCTGCCTTTTTATTTTCTTAGTAACGTCCTTTGAGGTGCAGAAGTTTTTAATTTTGAGGAGATCCCATTTATCTACTTTTTCTCTTGCTGCTCATGCTTTGGTTGTGAAGTTCATGAAACCATTTCCTATTACGAGGTCGTGTAGATGCTTCCCTACATTATCTTCCAAGGTCTTTATGGTTTTGGTTCTTATATATAGATCTTTGATCCATCTTGAGTTGATTTTTGTATAAGGTGTGAGATAGTATTCGTCTCTCATTCTTTTGGATATGGATATCCCCTTCTCCAAGCACCACTTGTTAAAGAGGCCATTATCTCCCAATTGAGTGGCCTTGGTAGCCTTGTTGAATATCAAATGACTCTATATGCGAGGATCTATATCCAAATTCTCAATTCGATCACACAGGTCAGTAGGTCTATCCTTGTGCCAATACCATGCAGTTTTGATATCTGTAGCTTTGTAGTATGTTTTAAAGTCAGGTAGTGTGATACCTCCAAATTTATTTTTCTTTTTCATTATGTCTTTGGCGATTCGGGGCCTCTTAGTTCTCCAAATATATTTTGTGGTTAATTTTTCCAGTTCCTTAAAAATATAGTGTTGATTTTTATTGGGATTGCATTAAATCTGTTGATTAGTTTCAGCAGGATACACATCTTGATGATGTTTAGTTTTCCTATCCATGAACAGGGAATATTTTTCCATTTATTTAAGTCTTCTTTGATTTCCTTTAACAGTGTGGTGTAGTTTTCTGTATATAAATCCTTTACATCTTTAGTTAAATTTATTCCTGGGTATTTGATTCTTTTAGTTACTATTGTAAAGAGCATTTTTTCTTGATTTCTTCCTCCAATTGCTTGTTATTGGTGTACAGAAATGTTACTGATTTTTGAGCATTGATCTTGTAGCCTGCTACATTACTGAACTCCTTTATAAGTTCTAGAATCTTTGTTGTAGATTTCTCTGGGCTTTCTATGTATAGGATCATGTCGTCTGCAAATAATGAAAGTTTTACTTCTTCTTTTCCAATCTGGATGCCTTTTATATCATTTCTTGCCTCAATGCTCGAGCAAGTACTTCTAAGACAATGTTAAAGAGGAGTGGTGATAGTGGGCATCCTTGTCTTGTTCCCAATCTCAGAGGGAAGGCTTTTAGGATTTCAGCATGGAAGATGATGTTAGCTTTAGGTTTTTCATATATACCCTTTATCATATTCAGAAAATTTCCTTCTATTCCTATCTTTTGCAGTATTTTTATCAAGAAAGAGTGCTGTATTTTGTCAAGTGCTTTTTCTGCATCTATAAAGATGATCATGTTATTTTTTTCTTTCAGTTTGTTTATGTGCTGTATTACATTGATTGATTTTCTTATATTGAACCATCCTTGTATACCCGGGATGAAACACACTTGGTCATGGTGTATAATCCTTTTGATATGTTGTTGAATGCGATTAGCAAGTATTTTGTTGACGATTTTGGCATCTAGTTTCATTAGAGATATTGGTCTGTAACTTTCCTTTCTAGTGGTATCTTTGTTTGGTTTTGGTATTATGGTAATATTGACATCGTAGAATGAGTTAGGCAATATTTCTTCTACTTCTATTTTTTGGAAGAGCTTAAGTAGAATTGGTGTTAACACTTTCCAGAATGTTTGGTAGAATTCAGCTATGAAGCCATCTAGTCCTGGTCTCTTCCTAGTTGGGAGGTTTTTGATGACTGAGTCTATCTCTTTACCTGTAAATGGACTGTTGAGTTAATCAATTTCTTCTTTCATCAATGTAGGTTGTTTGTGCACTTCTAGAAATTTGTCCTTTTCCTCTAAATTATTATTCTTGTTGGCATATAATTTTTCAAAGTATCCGCTAAAGATGCTCTTTATTTCTGTGGGGTCAGTATGATAGTCCCTTGCTCATTCCTTATTTTGTGTATTTGCATCTGTTCTCTCTTTTTCTTTGTTAGTCTGGCTAAGGGTTTGTCAATTTTATTGATATTCTTGAAGAACCAATTTTTGGTTTTGTTTATTGTTTCCAGTGCTTTCTTATTCTCTATTTCATTTAGTTCTGCTCTAATCTATGTTATTTCCTTCTTTCTACTTCCTTTAGGTTTAGTTTGTTGTTGTTTTTCCAATTCCTCCAAGTGTGCAGTTAGGTCTTCAATTTTAGCTCTTTTTCATTTTTAATATATGAATTTATGGCTATGAACTTCCCTCTCAGGACTGCTTTCGCTGCATCCCATAGGTTTTGGTATGTTGTGTTGTAGTTTTCTTTAGTTTCAAGGTAGTTACTGATTTCTTTTGAGATTTCCTCTTTGGCCCACTGCTTGTCTAAGAGTGTGTTGTTTAACTTCCATAACCTTGTGCCTAACCTGTTTTTCTGGCCCTTAGTAATTTCCAACTTCACTCCGTTGTGGTCAGAGAAATTACTGTGTATAATATCAATCTTTCTGAATTCATTGAGAGTTGTTCTGTGGCCTAGCATGTGGTCTATTTTGGAGTATGTTCCATGTGCACTTGATAAGAATGTAAATCCCCCTGTATTTGGATGTAGTGTTCTGTATATGTCTAATAAGTATAGGTCCTCTAATGTATTGTTGAGAGTCTTTATTTCTTTGTTGATTCTCTGTCTAGATGTTCTATCTAATGATGATAATGGTATATTAAAGTCCCCCAGTATAATTGTAGAGGCATTTATTTCTCCGCTTACCTTTTCCAGAGTTTGCCTCATGTATTTTGAGGCACCCCAATTAGGTGCATAAATGTTTATGATTGTTCTCTCTTCTTGAGTGATTACCCATTTTACTAACATATAGTGTCCATCTTTGTCTCTTACAATAATTTTGCATTAAAGTCTATTTTGTCTGATATTAGAATTGCTACTCCTGCCCTTTTTTGGCTATTGTTATCTCGTAAAATTGTTTTCCAGCCATTTACTTTCAGTCTCCTTGAATCCCTGTGCTGAAGGTGGGTTTCTTGTAGACAGCCTATAGATGGATCTTATTTCTTTATCCATTCTGCCTATCAGTGTCTCTTGAGTGGTGATTTTATTCCATTAACATTCAGTGCTATTACTCGCAATGAATTTCTTACTTCAGCCATATTTTCTTTGGATTAATATATGTCATATATTGTTCTGTTTCTGTTTTTGTCTTTTTAGTTGTTTTTAAAGTCTCCTCCAACTCTCTCTCCCTTGATTTTTCCTTTCAACTTGCAGAACTTCCTTTAGTATTTCTTGAAGTGCTGGTTTATTATTGACATACTCTCTTAATTTCTGTTTATCTGTGAGTATTTTGAACTCTCCATCATTTTTGAATTCCAGTTTTGCTGGATATAGAATTCATGGCTGGAATTTTTTTCTTTTAGTACTTTGACTATGTCATACCACTGTCTTCTTGCCTCCATGGTTTCAGATGAGAAATCAGCACTTAATCTTATTGTGCTTCCCTTGTATGTGATAGTTCTCTTTTCTCTTGCTGCCTTGAGTATTTTCTCTTTGTCTTGAGCATTGGACATTTTGATAAGTATATGTCTTGGAGTTGGCCTGTTGGGATATATACTGTTTGGTTACGCTTTGCTTCTTGGATCTGCACATCCATCTCTCTGAATAGGGTTGGGAAATTTTCAGCCATTATTTCCTTCAACACTCCTTGTGTTCCCTTTCCCTTCTCTTCTCCCATATGCCCATGATGCATATGTTTGGGCATTTTTTGTTGTTGGTTAAATCCCTGAGTCCCTGCTGGATTTTTTCTATTTTTTTGTCTATTTGTTCTACTATCTGTTTGATTTCAGGTATATTGTCTTCCACATCACTAATTCTGTCTTCTGCCTGTTCAAATCTGCTGTTATGTGAATCCAGCATCTTTTTTATTTCTTGGATTCTGCCATTGATCACCATAATATCCATTATCTTTTTGTGTATGTTTAAAATTTCTTCAGTATGTTCTCCCTGTGTCTTCTTTATATCCTTAATCTCTTCCTTCATTTCATTAAGTTGGTTCATAATATTTGTTTGGGAATCTTTGATTAGTTTTTTGATAGTTTGCATATATTCCTGATTTTTAGTTTGTTCATTGGCGTGGTCCATGTCTTCCTGTTTCTCAGTGTGGTTTGTAATTTTTGTTGCCTTCTAGTCATTTTATCTTGCTGGGTTTATTCAGTTGATTACCTTCTCTCTCTCCTCTAGAGTTTTATTTAGTTGGTGGTTCTGTTTGTGTGTTAAGTTTTCTCTTTGACACTTTTTCTTATTATTTTGTTTCCTTGTTTCTTTCTATGTTACCTTGAAGACAAAAAAAAATTAATGCCAGGGGAATTGAATGATGTGAGAAAGGAGAAAGATAAAAGTAATATTGAAAAAAGTTAGAAAAGCGGCCAAATAGGACTTAGTGAAATGAATATTTAACTTGTGTAAAAGTGTAGAGTAATAGGGGAAAAAGTGGAATAGTTACAATGGAGTGGGAAACCATATAGAAGAATATATATATATATAATGATTTAAAAGGCTAGAATGATGAGGAGGGAGAGAAAGAGTGAAGAAAGAGCTAAAAGGAAAAAGCTAATATTAATTTAAAAAGGAAGAAAACAAAATAGATAGAATAGAAATTGACACCCTTAAGTTGTGGACTAATGAAGAAGCATGGTGTCTAATAACCACAACAGAAAGCCAAAGGCAGAGAGACTTAGGAAAGATAAGAGGTAACTTGGGTTACAATATCAATATAGACAGAGAATGGGAAATCACTGAAGAAGAGGCACAACAAAGTAGAGGTAAGCTAGCAGCACCTAGTTTAAAAAAAAATCAAGGAAAACAGAAAGGGGTGAGGAAAGAGGAAAGAAAAGCAAGAGATAACAAATAAACAGAGTAAAACCAAACAGCCACACGAGCAAGCAGTCAAACAAAGCTAAGGTGGAACAGTTCCTTCTAGGGTCCTTGAGGATCCTCTCAGCCAGCTTGCATTTATCAATTTCCCTTCAGGGTACTATCTGCAGGTTTTGAGGCAGATTTTCGCTATTAAACCAAATTAAGAACAGGAATTCCTTTTTTAAAGTGACTGTCTTCTTTTTCTTTCTTAGCAATATAAGGGACCCAATAGAAGTCCTCTGCTAGATCACCCCCTTCACCAAGGGGACCCTAAATAGGTTCCTGGAAACTAATCAAGCCCTTCCCACTTCTTGGCCTCCCCAGGTGAGATCAAGCTCTGATGCTTGTCAGTGCAGAGAGATAGAATTGGCTGACTCCATCCCCTTGGGGCCAAGCCTCTGTTTCAGCAGGCTGCTGGGTAAATGAGGTTTCCTCAGTAGATTCGCCTCTCCCCTCAGCCTGGCGCTGTTTCAAGCCAGCTTATTTGCTCCCCAAAGCTTTGAGAGAGGTCCAGGCAGCAAATCCACAGAAGTTAAACCCCTCTCCACCCTTGTCAGAAACCTCCCTCCCCCAGCATATGTTCCCCCACACCGAGTGCGGGAAACGGGGGCACACGATTCGTGGCTCAAACCAGCCGTTTTCCCTGTGGGTGGGGCTCAGCCATCTGTGTTAACCACCACAGGCAGGCTCAAAACTATCGAATCTCCACCGATCACTCCACGCCGTCGATCTGCCAGCTGCTAGATGACCCAAGCTTCTCGCTCTGTGCGCCCACAGCCTAGTCCCTCCAACAGGACCCCATCCACAATCGGCCATCCCCAGAGAACCAGTCACTGAGTACCCTTCTAAACCGAGGCAATCTTGCCTCCTACAAGAGCCTTTGATTAGATTGTGTGGCTCAAGTTGGGTCTCAATCCTCTTACTGTAGTCACAGATACCAAAAAAATCTGAAGAGGTAGAGAGGAACCCAGAAGCTGAGAGCAAAGACACCAGGAGTCTGAGACCAAAATAAAAGGAACACAGAACCTGAGAGGAAGTTACTCTACACAGAAGCTGAAGAAATAGGATGTTAGAGATGGGAGTGACAGGCAGACACCACTGTGTGCCTGATTGCCCAGAGCTGCAGCTCAGGAAGAAAGGAACTTTGGATGATGTCTTGATTTGGACACTTTCATGGCCTCAGAAATGTAAGCTTTTAACCTAATAAATCCTCATTACAAAAGCCAACCCATTTCTGGTATATTTCTCCCAACACCATTTAGTGAACTAAAACGATATTAGAGAATCAATTAGAAAACTCCAGCCTCAACTTAGAAATCTTATCTTAAAGATTCTCCTTCTCAAGAACCATTCTCAGTACCAAGGTCTCCTTTAGCCAAGGTTATCCAGAGAAACAAAACAGACAGGATAAATATATGTAAATATTCAGAGATTTTTAAAAATAGGAATTGGTTCATGTAACTGTGAGCATTGGCAAGTCCAAATTCCATACAACAGGCAGCAAGTTGAAAACCCCAATGAAGTTGATAATGAATTATCCAGGAAAAGCTGCCTGTCTCTAGTAGAGATAGAAATTCTTTTTTCTTCTGAGTCCTGAAACCATCAATTCTTCCTTTAATGCATTCAATTGATGGGTTAACTTTTCCCTCAAAGCTGAAGGCAAACTCCTGTGTTGAATGTAGATATAATCAGTCATAGATGAAATCAACTAATTAATGATTTCAAGTCATGAAATATCCTCACAGCAACAATCAGACTAGTGCTTGTTTGATCAAACCACTGAACACCATTACTGTTCTGGTCACCCAGGTGGCTTAAAGCAATATACCCTAAATGGGTTGGGTTTTACAATGGGGATTTATTAGCTTAAAAGCTGACAGTTCTGAGACCATGAACATGTTTAAATAAAGGCACTGTAAGGAGATACGTTCTCCCCAAAGTCTGGCTGTGCAGCATCCTGGACTCCTATACATGCAAAGGCACTCTTCTGGGTTTTGTTGCCTACAGCTTCTGGTTTCCATGGCCTTTTCTCTCTCAGTGTCTCTGTCTCTGTCAATATCCATCCTGTTTATAAAGGACTCCAGTAAGAAGGTAAATATCTGTGTCAGGCCTTCACTGAATAAACCTAAACAAAAAGTTTTATTTATGATAGGTTTACACACACAGTAGTATGTCAGCTTTAACAACAAGATTTTCCTTGGGTTAATATAGCTTCAAACTGTCTCAATTACCCATTCAAGTTGATATGAAATTAACCATACTATTGATTCATCAACTTAGACAGGATCAACTGCGTCCCTATTCCGGAAGCTAAGGAGAAGACTTCACAGCTTAGCTTTGCCTCCACCCCTTCCTTCTCCTTTCTTTTCAGCTGATACACAGTAAAATCAAGCCTTGTAGACTTTTCCATTCTCTTCTGTAATTTTAAGTTTGTTAATATACTGTGTGTATAATTCAACTTTAAAAATGGAAAACCAATAGAGAGGCATTTTAAATATTAAGATGATATGAATAGAATGATTTTCAGTGTCTTGTAGTATGATTGGACCCTTAAAGGTGGAAATGTGATTTTATGTTACCAAAAATATCCATTCAAAATATTATGGAAAAACAGATTTCCTTTCCCTGCAGCACTATGGACAATGGTGACAGGTATAAGAACCTCCAGGGGAGCAGGTGCTTGGGGCAGTGTATTCCTGGCCTCTAGATGTGTCCTTTCTGGATACCAATTTCTCCTGAATGACAACTCTGGCCAAGGTTCTGCTCTGGGCCTCCAGCCAGCTTGATCAACTCTAGGTGGAGGCAGACATCCACCATAGCCTCCGCATGCCCAGAAGGACACTGAGGCTGGCCCTAATCTCTCACTTATTCTAGGGATAGGGGAGAAAGATGCCCACTCAGCTCACTCCAGCTCTCCATTACTGTGGCTCTGGCAGGCCAGCCTGCTGTATCAGGTCCCCTTGTTCATCCACACCCTGAAGATCACAGGACTCCTTCCATGGGCATCAAGTCCTGTGCAATCAGGTCAGATGCCCCCAGCATGCTACCCATCCAGTACATAGCCTAACTAGGGCCTCCTTACCTGGCACCTGCGCAGCCCTTGCCAACTTCAGATCTGCCTCCGATAATGTGGTGACTTCACAGAGCCTCAGTTTCTTTGATGGCAAAGTAGGTGAGTGACCCAAGTCTATGAGGGTATATAGGGACTAAAGCTGGGCAGATGTGAGCCTGAAGGGCCTGGATTCAGGAGCTCACTTAGCAGACATGTCTTTAGCCCTGGAAAAGCCCCTGAGTGTCAGCACAAGGACCAGTTATGACACATCTTTGGGATGGGCTTTGTTCCTGAGAGCTGTGGGGCCTTGAGTACTGGAGCCAGTGGCTCATCTACAAAAGGGGGAACAGACATGGGCCAGGAGGGTCTCCCTGACAAAAGGAGCTGGCCAGATCCCACACCAGGAAACACGAGGGTCTGCCTCCATCCAGGGCTTACTCCTACCCACATTGCACTGACTGGAATGGGGAAAGGTGGTGGAGGGAGGGGGCCTGACCTACCCTCTTCCTGGCATTACTGGCATCCTGTGGGTTCACAGCTCAATGCACACTGGTGGATCTGACAGTCAGTGCATTCTGAGGCTCCTGTGACTTCATGCTCTCCAATTGGCCCAGTCCATGATCAGACAGATGAATTTAGCTGGATTTGGCATGTTCTGAGGCCCCAGGTGCAAGTTGACACAGAGCAGGAAAGTGGGGGAGTGGGCTCCGGGACATTGGCTCCTTCCACATGCAGGATGAGGCACAGCCACTGCAAGTACCTTCCTCAGTCCAGTGCAGATCCCATATGTGCACCCTGCTGTAGGCAAAACCCGAGCACCCTGCGCACTATCCATTATGTCTTGGCTTTAAGGAAGCTCGCATGCTGCACACCCCCAATGTTGGCTTCACCCACCTCCATTCAGGCTGGGGGAGGACTGCACCCTGTTCTTGCTGAGCACCTCCTCACATAGATCTATTCACTTTTTTTTTTGATGACTGACATATTTAATAACCTGGAATGGAAATGCCATGAGATCAGGGACATTATGTGGTTCAGTGCCATATTCCCAGAACATATAACAGCTCCCAGCACATAGTAGATGTTCATTAAATATTTCTTGAATGAATGAACCAGAGCCATTTTCAAACTCTCACTTTACAATTAAGAATTCAAGGTCCAGAGAAAAGATGGGCTCAAGGCACAAAGTGTGGGTAGAATCCAGAGGACCTGTAAACTTCTGACATCTGAGGCATGGGCTCAACCCTCTTGCATAGAAACTTTGACTATGACAGCCCCTAAATCTTGGGGGACCCATGCCTACTTCTGCCCATATGAAGCTGTTTTCCTCTCAGCATCCCAAAATGCCTTCAGGAACACTGCCCACACACACACTTACTAAACAAGTAGGGACAATAGAGGGGAGGTAGAGTAGGACCTGGCACCAGGGAGATGGCAAAGAGACAGAAGCAAGGGGATGAATTCAGTTCTGCCATGTGGCAGAGGCCTCTTTCTCCTGTCAACATATCCATAGCCCAAACATGGGGGGGAGGAGATGCCAGCCTGATGGGCACTGGGATCTTGGAGGTTCTCAGGGTTCTGACTGAGAAGGGTCATCCCCAGGGCAAGCAGGAGAGGATAGAGCTGAGATCCTGCCTCCACCCATCTGAGCACCAAGAATTAGGATTAACTCAAAGGGTGGAGGGAGACTACTGGAAGAAGGTCGCAGTTTCCCCCTCTATAAATTAGGGTGCTTGGAGTGGGTGACCTGAAGTATTCTACAGACTAGGAGAATTATTTGGCCTTGGTTCTCCATTGAAGACCCATTGTACTCTGAGGTGCTGGAAAATGTATTCTACACCTGAGAGGTACTTCTGAACAAAGACTTGGAGGATTAGGGAACTGAGGACATGGGGTGGAGCAGAGCATGGCAGAGCACAGGGTCATCTAGGTGGTCCATGATCCAGTCAGACCTTGTGAGAGCCTTGGATCTGATACTAAATGGAATGGGAAATCTTTGGAGAGTTTTAAACCTGTAGATGACAAAGTCTGCTTTGACTGAATTTCAAGCCCCTGCTGGTGTAGACTGGGAAGTGAAGCCAAGGTGCTCATGATTATCTCAAGATCACACTGCCAGAACTCATACCTGTTTTGAGTTGTGTTTCCTGCTGCATCCCATTCCATCTTGTAATTCTTCCTTCTCTTCATTTGTTCATTGGCTAGATGTAAGACCAGGCCTCAAGTTTCTAGGAATTTTCTCCCACCCACCTGATGCCATTCCTGGGAAGTATAAGCTAGATTTAATTCCTTGTGCAGCAGGGGAAATTTGGGAGGCCCTGAGAGACACAAAGACATTCCCAGGGTCACAGAACTGGTAGGATGAGAAAGATTGTGAACTCGGTTCAGTCTCCACAGATGGTTCTTGATGGCCCCAGGCCTCAGCTGGGCAGCCTTTAGGGCTGTGCTGATGAAATTGTGTACAGATGGGAAATGCCATGGCATGGGAGGGTAAGCAGTCAGCAGTCCAGAGTGGACATTTGGGGTTGTTATCCAGGGAGGGGACACCGGGAAGGGCATGCAGGAAGTTGCCTTACTTCCTTGGAGAAAGAACACAACAAAACTTTGAACCCTGGTAACCAGGCACCCACATTCTAAAGGCTGACCCTAACAGCTCATTCAAGCATAGATGTTCAAGGGAAGAGTTCTGTTGTTGCTGTCTTCCTGCTTCCCAAAGCACTGGCCACAGGAAACCCCATAATGAGATCTTTATCCGATATTGCAGGCATTGGCTTAACATGCACCCTCAAAGACTTTGGCCATTTACCATGAGGAAATCAAACATAATCCAGGGGACCCAGGGCAGTGGGATGCAGGCCAGGATGACACTGTGATCCTTTCTGGGCAGCCTCAGCTTTTCCCACTCCCAATATGGTTGTACAGATGGGAGGGCATCAGTGTGTACTGGGGCTGGGCAGAGAGAGGTGACTGGGAGTAAACACCTGGTGGGCTCATCACATTCACATGCAGTTCATGGCTGGCAGGGCCAGAAGGGGAGGCCTCGCATTGATACCCTGCCATTGATCCTGAGCTGGGGAGCTATTGTCTCCCTCTCAGGAGGAGGTGTATACAGACAGGGTTTTTGCCTCAACAGGAAGTAGAAGTTTATGTGGGGTTGTTCTTCTGGCTAACAGGCTGGGCCCTGATGCCTTGTGGCCCTGATGATGGCCCTGTCTTTGCAACACTCCATCCATAAGACTAGCTCAGAGCAGGATGATGTTCTCTTCAACACCACCTCCCTGACCAGGGTGTCAGCAGACATGGCCAGCAATGGGGACCAGAACAGACCTGAGATGAGATGGGAGCTAAGGGTTCTCAACACATGGGTCCAAGACAGCCAAGAGACTTCTTGACCAACACTATCTTGGTAGAATCTCTAGGCTCCCTGCCAGGGATTCTCCTTGTTGGACCTCAGTCCTGCTCCTTGAGGAATCAGACACCATCTCCCACCTGCAACACCCAGCCCCCACTGTGACCAGATACAATGTTTGTTGGAATATCAGAAATGAGGCTTTTATAATGATTCGTTTTCTTGTTAAACCATGACTGTCTTTGTTTTTGATCCTGCCTTGTTTGTTTAATCTACCTGCTCCTAGGTGCTCTCCATCCCCAGGTGGCCCACGTGCATTCAGCAAGAATGTCTCTCAACAACTTCTCCATCCTTACACATGCTCATGTTTCCTAGGTTGTTTTTACCTATCAAAGGTGAGAAGATCATACTGTACTTCATGTTTCTCTGCAACTTTCAAACTCATGGAATTCAGTATCAAGACCCTTCCAGGTCAGGTGAGAGGGCTGCATCATGTTTCAAAGGGGAGACCAGGAACCTCAAATGTCCAGCATCACTTCCCTTGGAACTAAACAGGGCTCCTTCCTGTTGCCATTTCAACAGGTCTGCAGGGAAAGTCACGTGGTCATGAATAGTCTAATGTTTCCAGTTCTCCCAGTATGGGCTTCTAGAAATGGGGTGGATTGTTCAAACATTATACATATTTGAAGTTTGAATGGCTGAGGCCAGATTCCTTAAAGTAATTCAGGCATCCAAAAGCAGGAAATGATGGCTGTTGCTTCCCTGCAATCTGCTAACCGTGGGCATGAACAGTCTTAAAATTTGTCCATCTGGTGTCATCAAGTCAGAAACAAATTTACAATTGCCCCATAGAATGCAATCTACACTTGAATATTTTCAAGACCATTTAAAATTTTTCTTCCCTGTGGCATCAGGTCACTTGTTGGGCAATCCAGGGTCTTTCTCCCATTCTGGAATCTCCATGAATTTATCCTTTACAGAATCTGGTATCACCTCAGACTCAGGTTTCAAAACTCCCATTACTTTGAAAGAGAGGAGTGAAGGTTTTTGAGGTCTTTGAAATCATATGCATGAACCCAGGATGGGTCTCGCTGTGCCTTGTCATCAAATAAGAGGGACCCATGGTCCACCTCCTGCCACAGTCACTGAGGACAGGGATTTCCATGTTTGAAAACCAGCTTTAATTCTACTTTTGGGCCTTTTGAACCTGCTGACTGCATGTGTCTTTTTTGTCCCAACACTCCATCTGCCAGTGTAAAAATGACCCTGATGAAGATGTGAAAGAGACCAGCCTGGTGCAGAGAAACTTCAAGTCCAACAAGAAGGAGAAACCAACACAGCTTCTGGTACCTGCCTACCTGGGCAAGGAGTACCTGGACACATCCAACATCCTGGGGAACATCCAAGCTTCCCTCCCCACCCATCAAAAATATATAAAAATGGTCACCTGGTGAGCACACTGACCCTTCCATGACCTCACTCTGCCAGGCTTCCCCGTGGGAGTTTGGAGGTCAATTCCTTTCTCTGAGCCTCAGGTGGCCTCTTGGAAGAGTAGGAGGCTAGAGGACACACAGTGAAGAGTTATTGAGATGTTCATATGGGATTAGACACAGGAAGTGCTGACCTAGGCCAGGACTTGCATGATGAGCTGTCACAGGGGCTGGGGATGGACAGAATTATATTCCACTCATCTATAGAGAAGCCTCTGACTCACACCTCACTAGCTCAGGGTAAGGCATAGACCTTGTAAAGAAGATTGAAGATTTCACCATGGCTGTCTTCAACCAAGGTCTAGTCAAAAGGCATTGAGGGGACAGGAGAAGTAGAAGAGGTGAAATCTGATATCTGAGAGTCTGATCATTGGGATCAATCAACAAATAAAGAGTGGGTGACTAAGGCCTATAGGGACATTGAAAAATTTAGTAGTTGAAGGAATGAAGGAGGTAAAATCCCTGCCTCTTGTATTTCCATTCCTCAGGAGAGTCAGACAAATACAATAGACCTCACAAGCATAGTGAGAACAAAGCATGTTAGGTGTGATGCATAATGGTTCTCTATAGGAATGGGCAAATCCACCAGGATTCTGAAGGGCAAGGAAGACTACTGGAAATAAGAAAAATGTGTGTAGAACCTATGTCAAGAACAAGGGCTCCAAACTCCCCAGGGTTGAGTCAGAAATGTGCTGTGGGGGTAGTAGCTGTAAAGTTCAGGTCAGATCCCTGTGTCTCACAAATCTGATGCTTCCCATCTTGGTTTGATTTGTTCCATCCTGCACCATCCTGCAAATGGGATTGATGGTACCAGGACAGTAGATGTGTTGAGCAAACTGCTACCCACTCTGCCCAGAGGCTCAATTAAGGGTGCTGAGCTATAGGCAAGGTGGCGTAAGGCAGTGCCTATGCTAACACAAGAACAATATGAAGGGGATGAGACACTCACAGGCCCTCAAAGAATATGGCAGTTCTTGGTATCTTGGCCTCAAGCTGATGTAGAGTTAGGACCTGGAAGATGAAGCAGGAGGCCCTCATTCACCAGGTATTTAAGACCACCTAATTAAAAAAAAATAGTTTAATGAGCAGAGCAGTTCCTGCCTACCTTTGTCTTTCTGCAACCCTGATTCCCTTCTGAAGGGAGCAGGGAAGACAGAAAAATATGTGGCAAGGGTCCTTGATATAGGTAAAATTGGTTCAAATATTGGACATGAGCCTTCTATGATTGACACTAATCTTCAGTCCCCAGTTAGGGGACAGAAAGTCACTTCCAGATCTGAGAGAGTTTGAGGATTTGAGGAGTGGGTGCAGGGTCTGGGGATGGGCAAGGACATGCACAGGAGCCCACCCAAAACACACTCATGAATACTTTCAGAAGAGAAAGTGGGTTGAAAGGGAAAGACTCTCTAATCTGCAATCTACATTTTTCTCACAGTGCCATCACCTCTATGCTCATAACCTGGGTGGAACATACCAGTGGGGACTTTTTCCAGCCCCAGATCTGTCTTACTCTCAAGTACCTCATGGCCTCCATGTATATGCAAATTGTGGGCTTGGCATTTCAATGGAGGTCCCAACCTGCCCATTCCCATCTTGAGTTACAACAATCAGGGGATTTCAAGGCAGAAGGTGAGGATATCTGGGAGTGGGTGCCTGTGACCCTGAGGACATGCCATGGGTAGAGAATCCAGGCAGGATCTCCAGGGCTGGGGTTATCCAGGAGTAGGAAAAAACTCACAATGGACCTAAACTAGACCAGAACCTAGAAATGTTTCCTGGTTTGGATGTGGTATGTTTGGGTGTTTTGCACCTGAAAGGCTTGGGGATGTATTCTGCCTTTGAAAAGGCACCTGGAAAGGTGTCCTGGTGGGAAGCCATCCTCATCTTCAAACTGCCAGGTCAACTCCATGGCTGGCTTCTTTGCCAGCACTATCTCCTGCTCCAAACTCAGCAACAAACATAGTACCACCTATTGTTCTGGAGCACCCACTGGCTTTTGAACCTTCTTTTTTGTAAGAGCTGAATATATGGCTATTTCTAGGGTTCATCTTCCATCCAGCCACAGCTCTAACAGCTATAGTTAGTGAGCTTTTTGGGGATGTCTATCCCCAGTGCCACCAGGCAACAGGAGCCAGAACAGAGGTTGGTGTCCACCCACCTGGGCAAGGAGTTGCTTGATTCCTGTCCATTTCTAATGAATGGTCAAATCTTCATGCCCCCTCAACTGATCCTGATCCAGCTCCTCACAAGGTAAGTGCCCTGAATCCCTCCATATCCCTGACTCAGTCCGCATTCTTTATAAGTTTGGGTTTGTCAATTCCCTTTTTTTGAACTCTCACATCTCCTCAGGGAGTAAGAGTTAAGAGGACACATATTACAGGTTCATTGTCAAGAGCTAAGCAAATAACCTGTGGAAAGTGTTCACACAGGTCTGATGGGCTAATAGATGTGTAAAGTCTGATCAGATTCTTTTCCTTCCTGTGGTTAGACACATCTGTTCACAGTCTTGACCTATCATCTTCCTAGGGTCTGACTTACTTCCCATTTTCAAAGAATGCTGCAGAATCCATCCTGGAGACTCCCATCTGAATTCTTCTAATGTCAGAGTTCTCTGGGCTTTCAGAGAATTGGTACAGACACAGTGTGACATGCAGAAAGGTGATCATGGGGTTTAATCAAAAAATACATCCTGATTGCCTATGTGTGAAGGGACATTGGAAAATTCATGTTAGTTAGAGGAAAAAATCCCTGCCTCTTAAGCTTCCACTAGGGAGTCAGACACCTACACTTTATCTCATGAGAATTTATGGCTCTCTCTAGGTATGGACAAGTCTCTCTAGGTATGGACAAGTCCTCATAGTCACTCAAGGAGATGAAAGAACTCTGGACCAAAATAAAACTGTGAGTGGATCATCGGTCAGAAAAAAAGGGCTCTGAGCTGCACAATTGAATTGGAAATGTGCAATGGGTGTAGTTGCTGAGAAGTGTAGGTCAGATCACTGTGTCACCAAATCAGATGTTTCTCATCTTGGCTTGATTTGTCCCACCTGCACCATCTTGCAAATGGAATCCATGGTCTTAGGAAAGTAGATGCATTGAGAAAACTTTTATCCACTCTGCCCAGATGCTCAATTAAGTATGCTAAGCTGTAGGCAAGGTGGGGTAAGGCAGTGCCCATGCCAACAAAAAAACAATATGAAGATGATGTGACACTCACAGGCCCTCAAATAATATGGCAGCTCTTGTTAACTTGGCCTCATGCTGAGGTACCGTTAGGACCTGGAAGATGTGCAGGAGGTCCTCATTCACCAAGTATTTAAAAGCACTTAATTTTCAAAAACACTGCAATGAGTAGGGCAGTCTCTGCCTTTCCTAGCAATTCTGCAACCCTGATTCCATTGTGGATGGGGCAGGGGAGATAAACAGATATGTGTCAGGGGCTTTGATGTACATAAGATTTTTTCATATATTAGACAGGAGCCCTCTATTATTGACAATAGTCCTCAGCCCTCAGCTAGGGTACAGTCAGCCTGTGCCAGGACTGAGGGTGAAGGAGTAGTGTGTGCAGGTGCTGGGGATGGACAAGGTCATGTAAAGGAGTCCTCTGCAAACACACACAGATACCTTAAGAAGGGAAAGTGGTTTGAAAGGGACTGCCTTTCTCCCTTGCTGTCTACACTCCTCTCACAGTGCCATCAGATCTATGCTCATACCCTGGGTGAACCATCCCAGTGGGGACTTCTTCTACCCCAGTTCTCTCCTATTCTCAAGGACCAGATGGCTTCATGGACTGGATGGCCTCCATGGATATTAAAATTTTTGCCTTGACTTTTCAAAGGAGTTCTCATACTGCCTGTTGCCAACTTGAATTTCATGAATCAAGGGACGCCGAGCAAAAAGGTGAGAAGTTCTGGGAGTGGGTGCCTGTGAGCCTGAGGAGAAGGGATGGGTAGATAATCCAGGCAGTATCTCCATGGCTGGGGTTGTCCAGGAATAACAGGAACATCAGAAGAGACATAAGTTGGACATCTGCCCATGAAGGTTTACTGGTATGGGTGTGGTGTTTTTTTTTTTTAATTTTTTATCTGAAATGATTGGGGATATTTTATGCCTTTAAAATGGCATGTGGAAACTGTCAAGCTGCTGAACCCTCCTCCTCTTCCAGCTCTAGTGCCACCCCCATTGCCTGCCCCTAACTTAGCTCCTGCTCCTGCTCTATCACCAGCACATGAAGATTTGCAGCCCCTTCAGACTATGGATTTTGGCCTAGTTTTGGGTTTAGAGCAAACTTCAAGCTGCATTATTGAGTATGTAGCCCTAAGTGTGCATTCAATGTCTGCTCCTGAGATGGTTGTACAAATACCACCGTGGCAAAGTATGGAGATGGATACAACACCATTCCTGGCTCCAGAATCACTGTTCACAGGAGTTTATCCTGAAGAACTGGAGATAGCCCAAGAAGTAGATGAAGCCTTAGACCTACTTCATTTTGGGCCAGCCCAAGAGAAGGAAACTTACTTCCCTCCACCTGAGAAGGCCATTTATTTTCTCTTTGTAACATTTTTTTTGTATTTTACATTTTTTAAGGTTATGTTTATTTTTTAGTTTTAAGTACATTTTAAACTTATTTATTTATTATTATCCTGTTGTAGTGTGCATATCAGTGTCTTACATACATGTAGCATTGAACAAATATTGTCACTGTCTGGTCCAGAATCTGTCTTCACCCCTAACTTGAACCTCACCCTACTGGACATTAACTCTCCATTCTCAGCTCATTTGTATGCTGAGAACCACTAATCTGCTTCTTTCTCCTTGTATCCCCATGCTCTGGGCCTGGTTTCTGTATGTGGAGAGTCTTAGAGCCTGGACCAGATTCCAGCTCAATCAAGGAAGCTGTACAATTTTTTGATGGTTAGGGACAGTGCAGCTCAAGGAGGTTAAGAAATCAGCTGGAATGTCAGGGAATAGGGATTGGAACCCAAACTAAGGCTCACAGCAGGACCAGATGTCTGTTTTCTTATTCACCTATTTGTGGCTGGGACTCTCCCATCTTATTGTCCCTGCCAAAGGCTCAATCCCACACTGGCAGTGTCTGTCCAGGAGGAGATTACAGCTTTTTTGACATGATATGCCCATAATCAAGCTGTTGGTGAATGTCATCCTTGTGACATCCTGAAAATTGTCCACATCATCTCCCCATTCCAAGTAGGGCAGTTGGGCATCCAGGGAGAAGAGGTAGGTAGAGGTCTTGGTCCTCCTGAGGATGTCAGGGGTGAATGCCCAATTTGGCCAGGTGCTCATTAGAGTGCTGTTCATAGGGAATGTCCCTGGATGTAGGTTGTTGGGGGAGGATGGAATGCTTCAGGGAATAACCCAGATGCTCAAAGAAACTGGTATTCTTATGCCTGGGCAACAAATGCCATTGGCCTTATTTAAGATTTTCACAATTTTAATTTAATTGATACCTTACCTCCACTCAACTTTTTGAGGCATCTTGCTTCCCTAATTCAGTACCAAGAAAGACCCTTTTTTTTATCCAAGTCAATTTGTAGTCTACTTTTAATTGTATAAGTTTGTGCCCTGAGCTTTACCTTTTGACCTTTGACAGGAAACTCAGAATGGCATTTTATCTATTCTTCCTGAAAAGCTTCTTTCTACAATTCTAAATTTACTTATCTTTTTAAAAATCCCAACTTACTTTTAAAAAATATTAATTGACTATTTGTTGATGGAGGGCTTTACTATGTTCACAGGCTTAGCTCTTTTGATGGGTTTCAAAAATAAAGCCCTTAAGAGTCGCTAAGCAGAGACACATCTTGCCATGATCTCTCCTTCCACAAATGAAGGCTGCAAGAAAGACTTAAGAGCTTTCCAGTGAGATGGACTACAGTATGTGGAATTGTGTACAGGGAACACTGGGGCAGGGAATCAAGGAAGGGTTTTGTAAACACCTTTAAGACTGGGAGCTTAGAAAGGGACCTCTCAATTTTCACCAGTTAAGATCAAATCAAAAGAGGCAGGAACACATGGGATACTATGCAAGGCTTTCACAAGAGTCCCAAAGTTATGTGAGCTGACCACTGGCAATGCCATTACAAGACAAGGAATGGTCCCAAATAGACCTTCCCCAGGAACCAGCCCACACCCAAGTCCTTCCTCCCTTGCTGTTGACTGCCCTCGTGCCTAGTGCACAGTAGGTGGCCATTTAGGAGAGGAGCTTTCCATGGGGAGTTGGAAGGAAAACAGCTGGAATCCATGGTGGAGAGGGATGCACTGGTCCCAGCAACGGGCTCAGCCCTAAATGCCAAAGGCAATCACAAGGACACGTAGAAAGCATCACAACTTCCAGTAAAAAGTTTTTATAACAAGGTATTTCCTTGGTCAGGCAATAAATTTTTACTCCTGGGACAGGATGGAGGCTGTAAGGAAGGGAAGGTGTCCCACAAAGCTGAGCATATGCATGTTTGAAAAGAGTGAATAATACAGTTCAGATCAAGGTGAGGATCCACAGACTGATGCATGACAATGGGTGGGATTCCCAGCATAAGGTAGAGCACAGGCTGGCTTTAGGGAGAGATACACAGAGCTGTAAGTGGGTAAGTGGGTAAGTGGGGTTGGTCAAGAGTGCTTCTGTTGAACATTGGAGAGCAAGTACCTGAACTCATCAAAGAGGGAATTAGGCCCATTGTCTGGAATATGCATTTGGAACTCAGGCTAATAGGAATGGAGGGCTCAGCTCCAGAAACAAGAGAAAGGACCAGCTCAAGAACAAGAACATAGGCCAGGGAGGGACCCATGGCTACATTAAGTGGGAGCTAAGCCTCATAAGTTCCCAGGAGAGAGGATAGGTGTCAGGTGTCAGTCAAAGTGTGCCTTGGGCATTCTCTGGGGTCCCAAAGAGGTCTTTGTGTATTTATTGCTACTGTCTAGCCTCGGTGTGGGTTCAAACATGATAATGTACATGCTGACTGATGGAAGCCTCCGAATGAGATGGCCTGCTACACTTTTCCCAATCTTGGCATCTCATCAGGAAGGCATAACAGCTGAAGAACATGGGGTAGGGGATAGTAGTCCCCATGAAATATATAATCATTGATATTTAATTCTGTCCTGCCATTTTATGGAAACTTAATGCTGAGTGTGTTGAGGAGCCCCCAGGGCTATACAGAGCTGTTGTTAGGTCCCTAGAGTGAGTGAATGAATGAGCAGACTGGACAGGGGCCAGAAGCTGAAAATTCTGCCATTGCTTCCTTAGCAATGGTTTTGATTATAGAGGAAGTCAATTGAGCAGAGCTTTAAATCAATTTTCAACTAGCAATAGTAAGTCTGAGAAGTATTCTTTCTCAAAATTTTCAAAGCAATGTGTTAATTGACTTTTATCTGTTCAGGTAGCAATCAATCATTTCTACTGCCTCACTATTATCCCTCACTGATCTGTCAAATGGACAGGAATTTAATGGGCTTGAAATGTCATGTGACCAATGGTCACATGTGGTTTTGCTCTCCAAGGTTAGAGCGTCTTTCTGGGATAAGCTCTGAGCATCAATGCAGGATGTGACCGTAGGGCCTCCTGGGCAGCTTCCACACAGTTGGAAAGACCACCCTTCCCCAGGGCAATGCTATGAAGGTTTGATCACCTCCCCACAAGTAGGGGATCTGTGACAGATTCAAACAGTGTCCTTGAGTTCAGGAGATGGAGCTGGGAGCCCAAGGACAAGGATGTGACTAGAGTTTACAGGGTAGAATGCTTGGGGGGGGGGGAGCCAGAGGCAGTGCAGAGAGTTACCTATGGCTAGAGAAAATCAGAAAGCCAGAGAGCAAGCTCAAGGGCAGCACAGGGGTTGCCCAGTGAGCTTTACCTGAGCATAGTGCACTAACAGAGCTGTGCAAGGCCTCACCAGGCAAAAGACAAAACCAACAGAAAAGAACAGGCAGAACAATGCTCAGAGCTCATAGAGGATGGGGAATAATTCATGTTCTCACCAGTAAGGGTGGAAAAATCTCATAATTCAGGTAGTATCATGTAGAGCACTCAGAGGCTTGCCTCAGTTGAAGATTAATTGGTATAAAATAAATGTAAAATGTATCAATAATTGTATATCACTTCAAAATGAGTAGAAAAAAACAAACAAATTAAGTAAAATGTCAGTTTACAAGAGTAACATGCAAGAATCAATTGTTTCTCTAAAAATCATAAGTGAACTATTGAAATTGAAAGTAAGAAAACAATTCCATTATATTAGCATCTGCCAGAATAAAATATTTAGGAATAAATTTAAACAAGAAAGTGCAAAACAGGTACTCTGTTAAATACAATAGCTTAATATAAGAAATTTAAGAAGACTAAAAATTGGGGAAAAATCCTGTTTCATGGATAGAAAATCGAATTTGTTTAAGATATCAATGATACCCCCAAAGAACTATAGATTTAATGCAAAATCTTAAGAAATTTGGCAGCATTTTATCAGTTAGGGGAAAACCTATTCTTAAATGTTGTGGAAATCAAGTAACCCTGAATAGTCAAGGCAATTTTGAAATAGAATAACAAAATGGAATGACTCTTCTTTTTTTATTTAACTTTATTTTGTACATTTACTAATTGAAAATATAAACCATTAAAAACTCAAAAGTAAACACAAATGAATAAAAACATATCTCAATTAAATGCAATGGATTAATATATATATTTTTTTGAATCAAACAATATGTTACACAATATATTTAGTTTGTAGTAATACAATCATACAGTATTTGTCCTTTTGTGTCTGGCTTGCTTCACTCAACATACTGTTCTCCAGGTTCATCCTTGTTGTCATATGCTTTACGACTTCATTTCTTCTTACAGCTGCATAATATTCCATCGAATGGCACTTCTTAAATTCAAATTTCACTACAAGCCACAGTCATCAAATGAGTTGGTTATGACATAGAGATAAACATATAGAGAAAGGAAAGAATTGGACACCCAGGAATTAGCTTACATATTCAGGGTTCACTGATGGTGGACAAGGGAGGCAAGTATATAAAATGGGAAAATAATTGTCTCTTTAACCAATGGTATAAGGAAACCTAGATGTCCACATGCCTAGATGTCCACATGCCTACACCATAAACAGATATGAATTCAAAATGTTTCAAGGACCTAAACTTTGCAGCTCAAATCTGAACACTCTAGAAGAAAACACAGGGAAACTCTTTATGACCTTGGATTTGGCAGTGATTTCAAAGAAATGATGCCCAAAGCATGAATACCAAAAAGCAATAATAGATAAAATGAACTTTGTCAGAATTAAAAACAACTTTTTTAATTCAAAGTACAATATCAGGAAATTGAAAAGACATCTTATACAATGGAAGAAATAATATCTGATAAGGGATTAATATCAGGGATACATAAATAACACTTCATCTATACAAGAAAAAATTGAAAAATACAATTTAAAATGGGAAAAGGGCTTAAATAGACATTTCTCCAATGAATATATTCAAACAAGCATATGACTAGATGCTCAACAGGTCATTAGGGAAATGCTACTCAAAGCCACTATGAGGCATCATTGCACTCTCAATAGTATGGCTGTTATTTTTAAAAATTCATGGAATGGGAATTGTCCATCTTCATCTTCTTGCTAGTTTTCCTGTGTGAGTCCAATGAACTGGAGAGTAGGTGTTGCAACTCTGCTGAAATTCAGGGCTCAACTGGCACATGGAAAATAACAAGTGTTAGCAGAGATGTATAGAAATTGGTACACTTACATTTTGTTTTTATGTGCCATCTCTTGAATATTAGTCTGGCTGGACCACAGAAAGTCAAGTATAAAATTAACATATGGTCCAACATTCCCACTTCTAAGTGTGTATTCTCAGAAATTGAAAGCAGGGACTCAAGTAGATATTTATACATCATTGTTCAAGGCAGCATCATTCTCAATAGCCAGAAAGAAACCTGGCTGTCAAGCAGGCCATCAAGCAGATGAAAGGATGAGAAAAATGTGGTTTATACATATAAAGGAATATTATTCAGATGTGATACACTGCACAACATGAATGAACCTTGAAAACATCATCTTGAATGGAATAAGAGAGAAATGCAAGAATATTTATAATTTCACTTATAGGAAATACCCAGATTAAGCCAATTTATGGAGACAGAAAATAGACTACAGGTTACCAGTGTCAGGACTGGAACCAGAATGGAGAGTTATGGCTTACTATGTACAGAGTTTCATTCTGTTATGCTGCAAGTTTCAATACGGATGCTGGTGATGGTAGGACCTCATTGTGAATGAAATTAATGCCACTGACTTATACACTTGAAAGCTGTTAAAATGGGAAATTTGAGTTCTTTAAAACTCACTCCAATTAAAGTTAAAACATTGTTATATTTATAACAGCTTGAAATGATATTTTGGGTATATTAGGTGAAATAAAATACATTCTTATAATTAATTTTACCTGCTTATTTTCAGTTTTTTGTATAGTGGCAAATAACTAATATAAAATTATGTAGGGGATTTCATATTTCTCTTTTTCAGGAATGGAGTAGAGTGTGCTACAAGCACACACACACACACACACAGATTCACAGTATGCCTCAAAAATTTCTAGAAAAATTGACAAGAAACCATTAATAATGCTTAACTCCAGGGTAACATCTGGAAATCTGAATTGGAAGAAAACTTACTTTACATGAAATTTTATAATGTTTAACAAAAGAACAGAATCTGTAGGTTTCCAACCAATTTGCTAGAAGAAGCTTGCTGGCTGAATTAGAGGTGAAAATTATCTCTTCTGAATTCATCATTTCTTCTTTTAAGACTTTCAACTGAATCATTGGGGCATCTCTCATTGTTGAAGGCAATCTCATCAGTACATTATAGACATAGGTGCAATCAAATACTAATGATTTAAGCCCACAAAATGTCCTTACATTAAGTTTTACACCAGTGCTTGCATGAACAAAATAACTGGGCAATATCACCTGGCTAAGTTGTCTCTTCTCCAAAATCCTGTTTTATTAAGAGTTACATGAGAAGCAGATGTGGCCCAAGTGGTTGGGCTCCTGTATACCATATAAGAGGTCCAGAGTGCAATTCCCAGGGCCTCATCATGAAAAGGAAGCTGGCCCACATGGAAATCAGGCCCGAGTGGAGAGCTGGCCTGCACCCAGAACTGGTACAGCAGGATGACACAACTAAAAGAGACACAGAAGAGAGAGAATAAGAGATGCAACAGACCGGGGAGCTGAGGTGTCAAAAGAGATTGAGCAGCCTCTCTGCACTCTGGAAGATTCAAGGATCGGTTCCCGGTGCCACCTAAAGAGAAGATAATCAGACACAGAAGTAAGTACATACAGAGAACAGACAGTGAGTATAAAACAATGAGGGAGGCAGAAGAAATAAATAAATTTATTTTAGAAGTAACTGTTTATAATTGATAGAAAAAGTAATAGTTAATTAGGAGAAGCTTGAAATAGTAACACAAGTGGTAAAAATCAAAGATGTAAGTATCCAGAAGTCTGCATAAACTTCTCATTGAAAATGTTGCTGTTATAATAAAGCACACATAAGTAGGTGAAACTGTACAAGGCAAGGCAAAAGAAAGAGATCTGTAATCTGGACAATTCCCAGAGATCACACAGAACTGTGAGGTGTCTGAGTTCTGACAATTCAGATTTGCAAGTACTCTTTGTATAACCATGCATTCAGTAGTGGTCCCCCAAGTGCCATATCTATATTTTAGGATTAAAATAATATACAGTGAAAGCTGGTGTAACACTTAAACATAGCAAAGCTTAAAACCAAGTCTCAAAAGCACCAAGCTCATCCTCAAGTAACTTAACCAAATGATAGAACAAACTGCAATATGATTTAAAGGAAGGCAACAAACTCACAGCCGTTGACAACATAATATTGGCAGCATCCATATCCAATTAAATAGTATTAGACCTGTGAAGAACATAAAAATCTATTAACCATAACCAGGAGAAATAGTTTGAATAGAAAAAGTCACAGAAAAACAAAGATGACAAATTTAGCAAAGACTTTAAAGAGTTATTGTAAATATTCACAAGAAATTAAATGAAAAAAAAAGAGTGCAAAATTGAAGGAATAAAAAATAGAAAGAAATTGAACTTTAACAACTTAGTATCTGAAATAAACATGTATTGATTGGGAGAAACATCAGATTAGATACTACACAAAAGAGATTGTTAATTGAAGATAGAAAAATAGAAACTATTCAAACTGAAGAAACTATGATTCTAGAGGTGAATCTCAGAATTTGAAACCTAATGGAGTATGCCCTGCAGGTTTTCAGAACTATTTGAGAGTAGTGACCCTGTTTCCCATTCATTTTCTCCCTATGATAATGGGAATGCTTATTCTATGTCTGTCCCTCCTTTGTATAATGGAGGCAATTAACTTATTTTTAATTTTCACAGTTCCACAGCCAGAGGGGAATTTTTGCCCCAGGACAGACTGCATGCAGACTGATTTTGATGAGACTTTGTACTTAAAACTATTACTAGAATGATTTAAGGCTTTTGAAATATTGTGGTGGAATGAATGTATTTTGTATATGGAAAGAACTTATATTTCTGAGATCCAGAGTGTGGTGTGTGATGGTTTGAGCTTTTGTGGACCTTAGAAAATCATGTCCTTAGGGCTAATCTATTCCTATGCATGTAAAACTACTGTAGGTGAGATGTTTGCATAAAATTTCTTCAGTTAAGGGCTGTATTAGTCAGGCAAAGGGGTGCTGAGGCAAAACACCAGAAAACTGTTAGTTTTTTTTTTTAAGACTTTTTTATTGATCCCCCCCCTCATTGTTTTGGGCTCACTGTCTGCTCTTTGTTTTTCTTCTGTGTCTGCTTGTCTTCTCTTTAGGTGGCACTGGGAACTGATTCTGGGACCTTCCAGAGTGGAGAGAGGCTGCTCAATCTCTTGCGCCACCTCAGCTCTCTGGTTTTCCATGTCTCTTATTGTCTCTATTCTGTGTCTCTTTTTGTTGCATCATCTTGCTGTGCCAGCTCTCCACTCAGGCCAGCACTCTGCATGGGCCAGTTCTCCACTTGGGCCAGCTGTCCACTTGGGCCAGCTCGCTGCACGACCCAGGTTGCTTTTCACCAGGAGGCCCCAGGAATTGAACCCTGCACCTCCTATCTGGTAGATGGAAGCCAAATCACTTCAGCCACATATCCTTCCCTGTTGGTGTTTGGAAAGGGTATTTATTTGGGGTAGAAGTTATAGTTCTTTTGGATATGGCTACCCAGTTCTCCCAGCACTATTTGTTGAATAGACTGTTTTGACCCAGCTGAGAGGGCTTGACAGACTTGTCAAAAATCATTGACCTTTATATGTGAGGGTCTATTTCTGAGTCTCAATTCAATTCTGTTGGTCAATGTTTCTGTTTTTATGTCAGTACCATCCTGTTTTTACCACAGTAGGTAAGTAATTTTATGCTTTAAATTCTGGAAGTGAGAGTTCTCCAACTTCATTCTTTTTAAAGATGTTTTGGGCTAATCAGTACCCCTTAGCATTCCAAAGAAATTTGATAATTAGCGTTTTGGTTTTTGAAAAAAAAAAAAAAAAGGCTGTTGGGACTTTTACTGGGATTGTATTGAATCTGTAAATCAGTTTGGATAGAATTGACATGT
This sequence comes from Tolypeutes matacus, assembly GCA_026826555.1. Classification (NCBI taxonomy): domain Eukaryota; kingdom Metazoa; phylum Chordata; class Mammalia; order Cingulata; family Chlamyphoridae; genus Tolypeutes; species Tolypeutes matacus. The sequence continues at coordinate 925,665 of JAKSZT010021474.1, read as the reverse complement.
TAAAAATATTTCATCTTTCAGTCCATGAACATGGAATGTCCTTTCATTTATTTAAGTCTTCTTCATTTTCTTTTAGCAATGTTTGTACATCCTTTATGTCCTTGGATAAGTTTATTCTAAATATTTGATTCTTTTAGTCATTATTTTTGTTTTTTGCTTGTATAAGGGATATTTATTTGGGGTAAAATCTTATAGTTACAAGGCTTTTAAGAGTCCAACACAATGTTGCTTTTTCAACAAAGTCTGTTGCCCCATGTTGAAGTAAGATGATGCCCGATCTCTGTGTCATCCCTTCTTCCTTCTACCACTTAAGGATCTGTGTTCCCAGCTTCTTCTGATCTCAGGTGTAGGCTGGTATAGCAATCCTCCTGAATCTCAATCAATTACAACTATTCTTTTACACACTCAGAACACCTCAACACTACATATCCAAACCATCATCAAAGCACTTCCTTTAATGATTCCTTCCAGAATATAACAAGTTGATATCACATTCATCAGTAACCCCAGGTCTAACCCACAATTATATTTCACTTAGACTGTTGTAATAATGTCATAACGAAAAAAGCTCTTTCATTGGTAGAATCACAATAAGTCCATAGTAGAATAACAGTAAGTCTACTCTAGTCCATTGTTCATTCTCCAATCCTGAGGGTTTTGGGATGGTGATGCCCACTTCACCTCTAAGTGAGGGGGTTTAGATCCTGTATTAGTCAGCCAAAGGGGTGCTCATGCAGAATACCAGAAATATATTGGCTTTTATGAAGGGTATTCATTTGGGGTAGAAGCTTACAATTACCAGGCCGTGAAGTGTAAGTTACTTCCCTCACCAAATTCTATTGCAACTTGTCAGAGCACGAAGGCTGCTGATATGTGCAAGGGTTCAGGCTTCCTCTCCCCCCCCCCTTTTTAAGCTATTTTTTAATATACTTTTTAATTTTTTATTTTTAAAAGAAACTTTGATTACATAAAGGTTACACAAAAATTATAGGGAATTCCCATATACCCCACTCCCTAGCCCTCCTATGTTTTCCCACATCAATAACATCATTCATTAGTATGGTACATTTGCCACAATTGATGAACATATCTTGAAGCATTGCCAATTAGCATGGATTATAGTTAACATGGTAGTTTACTCTCTCTTTGCACGGTTTTGCAAATTATTACAAGATATACAGTGACCAGTATCTGACATCGCAGTAATTCAGGAGAATTCCAAAGTCCCAAAAATGCCTCCAAATTACACTTTTTTTTCCCTTTCCCTCCCTTCAGAACCTCCAGTGACCACTGCCACCACATCCATGATAAAAGTTCTCCCATTGCAGGATCACAAGTCTACAGTAGATCAACTGTTAAGTCTACTCTACTGCATCATCTGTTCCCCAACCTGAGGATTCTGGGATGGTTATCCCTGCTCTGCCTCTAATTGAGAGGGGGCTTAGATCCCATGTGGCTGATGGATGAGACTTTCTTGATTGCAGTTTTAGTCTCTCTCTGTTCCTTGAAATAGTCATTGTCAATCATCATCTCTTTATAAGTTGTCCTTGTGAGTCCAATGAACTGGAGAGAAAGTGTTGCAAGACTGTAGGGATTCAGGGCTCACCTGGCACATGGACAGTCAAAGATTTAAGTCTCGTAGACATACACCTATCAACTCTAATACTAATTATAGGTTCAAACAGAGGGTCAGAGGAGCCATGTGTAGGGAAAATACAAATGAGTTCAACTCTATCACATGGGGGAACATAAATTTGAAAGTAGGGCCTACTGACAAGGCCCCAAACTCCTGAATGGTCTGCCCTGCCTATAGTGTCTGGATGTCTCCAGAGCCCTCAGGTGACCTGTTAATTGAGGTAATATTTACTTTGGCAATCAGTGAGTTCCTGCTGAGATGTGTAGAAGCGTAAGCTCTGAAAGACCTCCTGACTCACTTTGAAATCTCTTAGCCCTATAAACTCATTTGTCTTTATACTTTCCCCCTTTTGGTCAAGCTATTTTTCCAGATGCATTGCTGGTTTGTCCATAGTAGTAATCCCTTGTTGCCAGAGAGGTTCAACCCCAGGAGTCATGTCACACATTGGAAGGAAGGTAATGCATTTACATGTTCAGTTTGGATTAGAAAGAGTACATCTTTGATCAAAAAGGAGGGTCTCAGGTGGTAATGCTTAGGCACCCTATAATATTGTGTGTATAGATCAGCCAAAGTGGTGCTGATGCAAAATACCAGAAATCATTTGCTTTTTTAAAGGGTATTTATTTGGGGTAGAAGTCCACAGTTACCAGGACATATGTGTAAGTTTCTTCCCTCAGCAATGTCCATTGCCTCGTGTTGGAGTAAGACAGCTGTCAATGTTTGCCAGGGTTCAGGCTTCTTGGGTTCTTCTCTTCCCATGGCTCTGTTTCTCTCTGGGCTCAACTATTCTGTTTCCTCCACAAGGCCAGCTGTAGACTCTCAGGTGAATGGCTCATGTCTTTTCCCGGGACCTTCTCTTCTTCCTCACAAACAAGCTCTCTTACTTCCTGGGGCTCCAGCTCAAGACTCCAATATCAGAACTACTACAACTCTGTCCTTTGCCATGCCTTTTATATTTGATTCCCCACCCACCAAGGGATGCAGCTAAATGCCCTACTGACATAGCCCAGACAATGCCCTAATCATAATTTAATCATGCCCAGATTAACAGACCACTTTAGAGGCATAATCCAATATCTATTTTTGGAATTCATAAGTATATCAAACTTCCAAACTGCTACACTCCACCCTCCAAGTTCCAAAATACATTACAATATTTTGAAAAAACCTTAAATCTGTAACAATGCAAGTACAAAATCATATCATAATCATTTTAAAGAAAAACAGTTCATCTTGAGGCAAAGTCCCTTTTAACTGTAGACCTCTGAAACTAACAAAATCATTTATCCGCTTCCACTATACAAATGGACAGACAAAGGATAAGCATTTTCATTAACATAAGGAGAAATTGGGAGGTTAAACATGAGTCATGGGTCCTCTACAGTTCAGTAAACTTGCAGGGCATCCTTCTTTATATATCAAAGTCATAGAGTTATTATTAAGACAATGATTTCTTCTCCTTCAGGCTTCATGGGGACCCACCTTTTCCACAGGCTTGCCCAATGGCTATTTCCTTGGTTCCACCCTTATCAAGCTCCTGGGTGTTGACCAAGCTCTAGACCTCACCCTCCAAGAGTGTTGGGGTGATTGCCACACTTTTCCCAATCTTTGGGTTTGAGTCTTACCCCCCTAGTACAATGAGATGAAGACAACATTCCCCCTAACCTCAGAGCAATGAGTTGACTACCTGGACTTCTCTAATATTTGACATACAGGCTCAACCATGTCAAAGAAATGAGTTGACCACCTGGCCTTTCCTAACCTTTTGGGGACAGGAGCACTCCTCTCAGACCTATGGAGTGCTGACCTTAACCACCCTAATCCTTGAGGAATGTGCACCACCCTCTCTGCACCCTGGGGTGACAAAACTCTCCCAAAACATTGGGTGGGAACATACACACTCTTCAACTGCTAGGGCAAACACCCTTTCTGTACACATGGGTGGGGCTCCTCTCTTGGCCCAAGGTGATGTCTTAATTCCAGAACCCTACTTTCATGGTTTTCCTCTTAATGTTGTTTCCCCTTCCCTCTCTCCTGTCAATGTACTTTTTTGTCCAAGCTGACAGTGGTTTTGTTCATACAGCTCTCTCAAAAACTTTGTTGGTTTAGCATGCAGGAAGCAGAGGTCCAAGCCATCAGACAGTAAGACTTTCCACAAGTGTTTCCCAGATAACTGCATCTTCAATCCTGATTTACAAGTTCCAAGTTTAGTTGATTCCCCACATGGGGCATTATTGTCTGGGAACTCGATTTCCAGAGGCTTAGAATGTTTGGAATCAGTTTCTGCTTTCTTTGTGCCCAATATTTCAGTCCTGAGCTTATCCCACCCATCTAGCATTTTGCTATTAGCTGCAAGGAGAAGTCAAACTTCATTCTCTGAGTTTACCTAAGAAAGTTTTTCAGCTAAATTCTAAGGTTCACCATTTTCAAATTCTGTCTTCCATATAACACCAGGAGTTAATCTTGCCAAGTTCTCTGCAACTTTAAAACATGGATTGCCTTTCTTCCAGTTTCCAATAATAGTTTCACCATTTACTTCTAGTGCCTCCTAAAAGTCTCTTTAGCATCCATCTCAAAATTATGTCCTTCTAAGGTCTTATCAAAAATAATTGTAGGGTCCATATTGCTACCAACAGTCTCTGCAAAGCAATCTAGGCCTTTTCAATCAAGCATCTCACAATTCCTCCCAAAAATATCCCTTACCCATTTATAAAATGGTTCCAACATCTTGGTAATTGCAAAAGCGCTTCCCCACTCCTCAGTACCAAATCCTGTATTAGGCAGCCAAAGGGGTACTGATGCAAAATACCAGAAATTGGTTGTTCTTCATAAAAAGTATTTATTTAGGGTAGAAGTCCAGTTACCAGGCCATAAAGCATAAGTTTCTTCCCTCACCAAAGTCCATTGCTACATTTTGTCCCATTAGAAAATGTGACAGAGTGTTCCAGTTTGGGAATTTGATATTCCTTTGGTTATTGTGTGAATCTCTACCCACTGTGACAATACCCCATGGACATTTGAACACATTCATATGCCTTATAGGTATGCCCTAGGTGAACCTCCTCCCATTGATCCCCTATCTCTGACACCCTGCACCAATGACCAACCCCTACCACAGATGTAACCCTTCTGTGATCCAAAACTTCTTCAAAATTTAAGCCAAAAAAATAACAACACAATTAAAAGGAAAATGATATAATGATAGTTTAAAAGATGGGAGATGTTTGTGTGGGATGTGGTGGGAGGTGTGGGAGGTGGGCAACATGGGAATCCCAGTGGGTTCCGTGTAATATTTTAGGTAATCTAAGCACCTCTTAAAATATATGTATATATATATATATATAAAAATAACATTTTTGTAAGCAAATACACATATATGCACATATATTTATATATCATTATGCAAATGTTTGTATGTATTGTGAGAATTTTGATTTTTACCCATAATAAAAAAAATAAATAAATAAATAAAAAATAAAAGGTAACCACACAAGCAGAACTCTCTCTCTCCCCCTTCTCTGCCTGGACTAGCCCGCAAATACACCTGGGAACCCATAATCTGTTATTTTCCCCCATTTCTATTCTCTTCTCTTATTTCCTTAATAAACCACTGGTCTAACGAAAAAAAAAAAAAGATAATGAATAAAATAACAGAATATTTTTTAAAAGTGTGAGATAATAAAAAATAAAAATATATTTAAAAAATTTGAAATTATGCCTTTCATCACTGTAAGATCTGTTGTTTTGTATGTAGAGTGACATTTGCTTCCATTTATTCACCCAGTGTCTTATTTTTTCCACTTTGTCTTCAAAGAAGCTTTAGGTTACAGAAAAGTCATGTTCGTAATATAGGTGATTCCCATATACCCAACATCTTCTCCCTTTTCCCCTTTTCTCTATTAATAACATTTTACATGTGGATGGTACATTTGTTACAATTGATGTAGAAATATTGAAACATTGCTACTAACCATGGTCAATGGTTACATTGTGGATTACATTTCAGACCATAGTTTTATAAATTTTAATGATGTTTGACATGGTCTTTATCCATCCTTGCAAGACCATGTAGAACAGTTCCATCATCCTAAAAATATACCATGTTCCATCTATCCTATTTCTCCCTCCCTCTCCCCTCAAGACAATACATTATGTGAGTCTTCACCCCCTGATACAACACACTATGACAAGACAAATGCAACATAATCCCTATAAGCCTGTCCTAGGTGTGCCTTGTCCTGTGTGCCCCCTACATCCAGCGCCTTAAACCAGTAACCCTCCCCTTCTATATTTGCCCAAAGAACATTCCCAACATTGTAGTTTCAACCACATATCTTAAATCACCACAGTTCACCCACTCCATCTCCCAAGTCTCCCCCCAGTTCCATGGGTAGTCTAAACCACCTTCCCCAACCTAACCCTCTCATAAAACTTCACTGTCCAACCCAATAACGTCTCTGCACCACTGTCATGCTGATCCACTGCCCACGTACACCCTTGCACCTAATCATAGATTTTGCCCATATGGGCATTGACCCACAACCTTCTTCTCCCTCTCTGTCTCCTTTAAATCTAACTTCCAAACTCTGGCTCTGTGCACATGCTCAATTTGCTTAATTCATATCAGTGAGGTCATGTAATATTTGTCTTTCAGTGCCTATCTTGCTTCACTCAACATAATGTCTTCAACAGTGTTAATTAACACACTGTTATCCCATGTGTTAATACGGCATTCCTTCTTACATCTGAGTAATATTCCATTGTATGTATACACCACAATGTGTTTATCCATTCATCTGTTGATGAACATTTGGGTTGTTTCCAACTTTTTGCAGTAGTGAATAATGCCACTGTGATCACTGGTATGCAAATATCTGTTTATGTCTGTGCTTTCTATTCTTCCAGGTATATACCCAGCAGTGGGTTGTCTGGATCACATGGCAGTTCAATAGTTAGCTTCCTGAGGAACTGTCAAAATGTCCTCCAAAATGACTGCACCATACTACATTCCCACCATCAGTGGATAAGCCTTCTCATTCCTCCACATCTTCTCCAAACTTGTAGTCATCTGATATCTCATTGTGGTTTTGAATTGCATTTCCCTAATAGCTATTTATGTTGAGCAACTTTTCATGTGCGTTTCAGCCATTTGTATTTCTTCTCTTGAGAAGTGTCTATTAAAATCACTTGCCCATTTTTAAAATGGGTTGTTTGACTTTTTATTTTTAAAGGTGTAGGATTTCTTTATGTATACTGACTATTAGGCCCCTATCAGATATACAGTTGTCAAATATTTTCTCAAATTGTGTAGGTTGCCATTTCAAATTCTTGACAAACTGCTTTGAGGTGCAAATTTTTTTTAATTTGAGGAGTTCCCATTTATCTATTTTTCTTTTGTTGCTCATGTTTTGGGTGTAAATTTCATGAAATCATTTCCTAATTCAAGATCCTGTAGATGCATCCCTACATTAACTTCTAGGAGCTTTAAGGGTATTTCTTATATATTTATATCTCTGATCCATCTTGAGTTAATTTTTGTATAATGTGTGAGGTGGTATTCCTCTCTCATTTTTTTGGATATGGATATCCAGTTCTTCAAGCAACATTTGTTGAAGAAGCTATTCTCTCACATTTGAATGAGCTTTGTGGCCTTGTTGAATATCAGGTGACTGTATTTGTGAGGATCTATATCAGAACTCTCAGTTCAGTTCCATTGCACAATATGTCTATTCTTGTGCCAATCTCATGCAGTTTTGACCACTGTAGCCTTGTAGTGTGTTTTAAAGTCAGGTAGTGTGAATTCTCTGATTTCACTTTTCTTTTTCAATAGATCTTTGGCTATTCGTGACTGCATTCCCTTTCAAATAAATTTCACAGTTAGCTTTGCTGATTTAGTAAAAAATGCTGTGGTGATTTTATTGGGATTGCATTGAATCTGTGGATCACTTTCGGTACGATAGACATCTGAATGATATTTAGTCTTCCTATTTATGAACAGTGAATATTCTTCCATTTATTTAGGTGTTCTTTGATTTCTTTTAACAGTGTTTTATAGTTTTCTACACGTAAGTCTTTTGCATCCTTAGTTAAATTTATTACTAAGTATTTGATCCTTTTAGTTGCTATTGTAAATGTGATTTTTTCCTTGATTTCCTCCTCAGATTGATCATTATCAGTGTACTGAAATGCCTTGATTTCTGCACATTGATCTTACAACTTGACACTTTATTGAACTCATTTATAAGCTCTAGATGCTTTGTCATCTGCAAATAGGAAAATGTTTATTTCTTCCTTTCTAATTTGGATGACTTTGATATCTTTTTCTTGCTTAAGTGCTCATGCAAACACTTCTAACACAGGGTTAAATAAAAGTGGTGAAATTGAGCATCCTTGCCTTGTTTCCAGTCTTAGAGGGAAAGCTTTTAGGATTTCATCATTGAATATGATGTTAGCTGATGTTTTTTATCATAAATAACCTTTATCATGTTGAGGAAGTTTCCTTCTTTCCTATCCTTTGCAGTGTTTTTATCAGGAAAGGGTGCTATATTTGGTCAAATTCTTCTTCTGCATCTGCAGAGAGGATCATGTCACTCTTTTCTTTTGACCTGTTTATGTTCTGTATTACACTGATTGATTTTCTTATGTTGAAGCTTCCTTGCATACCAAGGATGAAACCCACTTGGTCATGGTGTATAATTCATTTGATGAAATGTTGAGTATGATTATCAGTCATTTTTTGTGGCTTTTAGCATCTAGGTTCATTAGAGATATTGATCCGTAGTTTTTCTTTTCTTGCCATCTTTGTTTGGCTTTGGTGTTAGGGTAATGTTCACATCATGGAATGGGTTAGGTAATGTCCCCTTCACTTCTATATTTAAGAAGAGTTTAAGCAGGATTGATGTTAGTTGTTTCCAGAATGTTTGGTAGAATTCACCTGTGAATCCATCTAGTCCTGGGCTCTTCCTAGATGAGAAGATTTGATGACTAATTCTTTCCCATTACTTGTGATTGGTCTGTTGAGTTTGTCCATTTCTTCTTTCATCAATGGAGACTGCTTGTGTGTTTCTAGGAATTTGTCAATTTCCTCTAAATTATTCATTTTGTTGGCATAAAATTTCTCGAAGTATCCCCTTATGGTACTCTTTTTTAAAATTATTATGCTCTTTATTTCCTTTGAGTATGTGGTGATATCCCCTTTCTCATTACTTACATATGTATCTGCATCTTCTCTATTTTTTTTGTTGTTAGAATAGCTAAGGTTTTGTCAATTTTATTAATCTTCACAAACTACCAGCTTTTAATTCTGTTTATTTTAATAGTGCTTTCTTATTTTCAATTTCATTTAGCTCTGCTCTAATCTTTGGTTTTTCCTTCTTTCTACTATCTTTGGGATTAGTTTGTTGTTCTTTTTTAATTCCTCCAGGTGTATAATTATGTCTTTGATTTTAGCTCTTTCTTCATTTTAAATGCAGGCATTTTGGCTATGAATATCCCTCTCAGCTCTGCTTTTGGTGATTCCCATAGGTTTTCATACATTGTGTTTTCATTTTCATTCATTTCAAGGTAGTTAATAATTTATTTTGCAACTTTTTCCTTGATCCACTGGTTGTCTAAGAGTATGTTGTTTAACTTCCATATCTTCATACCTAATCTGCTTCTCTGCCCCATACTGATTTCCAGCTTCCATCCTTTGTGGTCAGAGAAATTACTTTGTATAATTTCAAACTTTTTAAATTCACTGACAGTTGTTGTGTGGCCTAGCATGTAGTCTATCCTGGAGATTGATACATATGCACTGAGAAGAATGTATATCCCATTGTATTTTGGAGTAATGTTCTGTATATGTCTATTAGGTCTGATTCTATAATTCATAATTATAATTACATAATATTAGGTCCAGATTCTATAATTCAAGGTCTCTGTTACTTTACTCATCCTCTGTCAAGATGTTCTATCTAATCATGGTAATGGTTTATTAAAATCCCTGACGATAATTGTAGCGGCATCTATTTCTCCATTTAGTCTTTCCAAGGTTTGCTTCATGTGTTTTGAGGCACCCTGGTGTGATGCATAAATGTTTACAATTGTTCTTTCTTCTTCATAGATTACAGCTTTTATTTTTATATAAGGCCTTTCTTATCTCTTACAGTAGTTTTGCACTCAAAGTCTCTTTTGTCCAATTTTAGTATAGTTACACCCACCCTTTTTTTGGTTATTGTTTTCTGATGATTCACTTTCAGCCTCCTTGTGTCCCTGGGTCTAAGGTGGGTTTCATGTAGACAGCATATATATGGGTCATATTTCTTTATCCATTCTGCCAATCTGTGTCTCTTGATGGGAGAGTTTAATCCATTAATGTTCAATGTTGTTTCTGTCAAGTAATTACTTACAGTAGCCATATTTTCTTTCGCTTTATGTATACCATATACTGTTTTTATTTCTTTTTTTAAAATCTTTTTAGTTATTCTTGCACTCTCCTCCAACTTTCCTGTGTTTTCCTTTCAACCTGCAGAACTCCCTTTAATATTCCTTGAAGGACAAGTTTCTTATTGACAAACTCCTAATTTCTGTTTATCTGTGAATATTTTGAACTCTTCCTCAGTTTTAAATGTACCTTTGCTCATAGAGAATTTTTGGCTGGAAGATTTTTCTTTGAGCACCTTAACTATGTCAAAGCACTGCCTTCATGCCTCCATGGCTTCAGATGAGTAATCAGTTCTTAATCTGATAGAGCTCACCTTATATGTGAAGGATCTCTTTTCTCTTGCTTCTTTCAGTATTCTGTCTTTGTCTTGATCTTTGGAGAATTTGACAAGCATATATCTTGTCAAAAACAGCACTCTGTTTTCTATGTGCTGTCCTTCCTGGACATGTATGTGCAACAGAATTTCAACAGAATTAGGAAATTTTCAGCCATTACTTCCTCTAACACTACTTTTGCTTCTTTTCCCTATGCTTCTCCCCTTGGATTTCCTATAATGCATATATTTGTGTGTTTTGTTTTGTCATTCAAATCACTAAATCCCTGCTGGATTTTCTCTATCCATTTATCTATCCACTGTACTATCTGCCAGATTTCAGCTGTACTGTCTTCCATATCATTGAATCTTTCCTCAACCTGTTCAAATCTGCTATTATTTCCTTCCAGTGAATTTTTGATTCCTTGCATTGTGCCATTCATCACCATCAGGTCCATTATCTTTTTATGTATGTTTACATTTTCTACAATATGTTGCTCCAGTTTCCTCTTAATATTCTTTATCTCTTTCTTCATTTTGTTAAGTTGATTCATGAAATACATTTGGACATCCTTGACTAGTTATTCCACATTTTTCATCTCCTCTTGTTTCTTAGTTTGTTCATTAGACTGGGCCATGTCGTCCTGTTTCTTAATATAGCTTGTAATTTTTATTTATTTTTTGACATCTAGGCATCTATTTATCATGCTGTGCTTATTTCTTTGGTTAGCTTCTCTGTCTACTATAGGGATTTATTTTATTTATTTATTTATTTTTTGGTGTGTGATAAGGATATTTTTTGATACTCTTATTATATATACTGGCCATGGTTTCTATTCCCTTGGAATAAAAATATTAGGACCAGGGAAAAAGAAAGAGCTATAAGAGAAAAAGAAGACTATTAACAATAATAAGGAAGGTAAAAGAGGAACTGTGCAAGAGCTAGGAAACTAACACAAGTGAAAAATCATTAAATGTACAAAGAATTCTAGATATAGGATCATCAGGGTATAGTGAAAGTTTAAGATCTTATTTTCCTATTTGGGTGCCTTTTATTTCTTTATCTAGCCTAATTGTTCTAGCCAGAAAATATAGCACAATATCAAATATAAATGGTGACAGTGAACATCATTGCCTTGTTCCTAATATCAGTGGGAAAGTTTTCAATCTTTAACGATTGAGTACAATGCTAAGTGTAGATTTTTCATATATGCACTTTACCATTTTGAGACTGCTTTACCATTTTGGGAATGCTTCTTCTATTCCTATCTTTTGGAGTGTCTTTTTCAAGAAAGGGTGTTTTATTTCATCAAATACATTTTCTGCATCAATTGAGAATATCATGTGATTTTTCTTCTTCATTTTCTCAATGTGGTTCATTATACTAATATTCTTGTATTCCTGGGATAAAACCCACTTTATTGTGATGTATACTTATTGTGATTGTGCTTTTAGTTTCTGTTTGCAAGTATTTTGTTGATGATTTTTGCATGTGAATTCATTAGAGATGGTGCTAAGTAATTTTTTTGTAGTATCTTTATTTGATTTTATTATTAGGGAAATGTTTGGCTTCACAGAATCAGTTTTTTGACATGTCAAAAAACTGACATTCTTTCCCTGTCAATTTTTTGGAAGTTCTTGAGCACAATTAGTATTCTATCATCTTTAAAAGATTGGCAGTATTCACCTGTTAAGCCATCTGGTCCCAGTCTTTTCATCTTTTGGAAGTTTTTGATGACTGTTTCAGTCTCTTCACTTGTGATTGGTTTCTTGACATCTTCATCTTCTATTTCTTCTAAGGTCAGTATAGGTGGTTTCTGTGTTTCTAGGAAATTTGTCCATATCCTCCACATTCTCTACTTTTTTGTCATACAGTTGGTCATAGTATCCTATTATGATCTTTCTTATTTCTGTGAGGTGAGTGGATAATATCTGCCCTCTCATTTGTGATTTCATTTTATTTCACTCCTCTATCTTTTTCCTTTTTCAGTCTAGCTAAGGGTTTGTCGATTTTGTTGATCTTCTCTAAGAATCAACTCATAGTGTTGTTGATACTCTCTATTGTTTTGTGTTTGTGTGTGCATGATTTCATTAATTTCTGCTCTGATTTTTCTTTCTTTCCTTCATCTTGGTTTGGGATTAGTTGGCTGTACTTTTCTAGTTCCTCCAAGTGTGCATTTAGATCAATTTTAATCTTTCTTCTTTTCTGATGTATACATTGAGGGCTATAGTTTTCCATCCCAGCACTGCCTTTGTGGTGTCCATAGGGTTTGATATGTTGTCTTCTCATTTCATTCGTCCCAAGATATTTGCTGAATTCTCTTGAAATTTCTTCTTTGGCTGACTGATTGATTAAGAGTGTGTTGTTTTATCTCCACATATTTATGAATTTTTCCTTTTTCCATCCATTATTGTTTTTCAGCTTCATTCCATAATACTCAGAGAAATATTGTTCTGTATAATTTCAATGTTTTTAAATTTATTGAGACTTGTCTTATGACCCAACATATAGTCTGTCTTGGCAAAGGATTTATGAACAGGTAAAGACTGTTTATCCTGCTGTTTGTTGGTGAAACATTCTGTATATACCTATTAGGTTTAGTCCATTTATCATATTATTTGATTTCTTTATTTCTTTTGTATTACTGTAAAGGCACTACTTCATTCATTTGTCCTTTAGCTCTCTGTTATCATATTGTTCTACTGTCTAGTCTTCTTACACTGTAGATTAATCTTCCTAATAATCTTCATTTCTACACTATTTTCCAAATCTCTTGCCTTAGTTTTTTCCTCTCAGCACTCCCTTTAGTATTTGTAGTAACTTTGGTAAAGTAATTCTATCTGATTTCTTTGTCTATGAAGGCTTATAATGCATCCTCATTTTTGAAGGACAGTTTTGCCAGATACAGAATTCTTGGCTGGCAGTTTTTCTCTTTCATTAACTTAAATACATCTTACCACATTCTCCTTTCCACCATACCTTCTGATGAGAAGTCAAGACTTAATCCTATCAATTTTCCCTTCTATGTGATGCTTTGCCTTCCTCTTGTTGGTTTAAGAATCCTCTCCTTATCTCTGATATTTGTCATTCTGAATAGTAGGTACCTCAGGGTAAGCATTTGAGATGTATTTTACTTGGCATGCATCAACCTTCTTGGTGTCTCCATAAGGCTTGGGAAATTTTCATTTACTTGTTCTTCAAATATTCTTTATGCCTCTTTTCCACACTATTCTCATTATGGGACATCACTAATGCAAATGTTTCTGCATTTCACACTGTCATTCAAGTCCCTGAGACTATGTTCTATTTTTTCCATTTTCTTCTTTTTCTTTTCTCCTGTCTTTTCCAGTACAGATGTTTGTCTTTGAAATCACTAATTCTGTTTTCAATCAATTCAAATCAGCTCTTATGTGTCTCTAAAGTATTTTTAATTTTATTCAATGTGTCTTTTATTCTGATAAGGTCTGTAACTTTTCTTTGCAGGCTTTCAAATTGTTCTTTATGCTTATCATGTGTCTTCTTAATGATGTTTATTTCTTTATTTATATTTTTAAAACATTCTTTGATGTATTGTAGGTGAGTTATGTGATTATCATTGATTTGTCTTAGATCTTGTAATTCTTCAGGATATTTTGTTTGTTCTTTTGGCAGGCCATCTTTTACTATCTCCTAGTATGGCTTGTAATTCTTAGCTGATGTCTAAGCATCTGAATTGATGAGCTTCCTCTGATGGCCAATCTATGTCTCTTTCTTATCTTTCTTATTCAGAGCTCTTCTTTGATATTTGGTTCAACATATTCTAATTCTGTAAGCTTACCTGGCTTAAGTTATCAAAATCAAGCCAAAATTGTCTTGGTTTTGGAGATGCACACAATTACAGAAATAATATTGAATTCCCAACCTGCGGAGTTATGCTACATTGCGTAATAGGACAGCAAGAATCTTCTGAGTGCAAGGGCATTGCCTAGTAAATTAAGACAGATCATTACACCAGGCCCTTGACATTGATAATTTTACTAATGAACCTTTTCTTGTGAAATTGAAAGTTATCCTAGTATTATGTATTGCCTAAGATTTACCTCCTGAAAGCCTCCTTGTTCCTCAAATGTAACCTCTTTCTAAGAAAAATTCTGCATATAAATGCACTGACTTCCTGGAGGCATAGGACACATTCCCAAGAATGAGTCTCCATAGCACCAAGGGATTATTAACCATCACTGGCTAGCAATGCATCTAAAATAAGACCTTGACTGAAAGCAGAAATGGTAAATACAAATGAATTTTCATGGCTAAGAAATTTCAAAGTGATTTGAGAAGTCATTCCAGAGTTTATACTTATGCACATCTCAGCAGGATCTCATTGATTGCAACAGAAAACAATGTCTCAATAGCAGAGCTCCTGAGAGCTCTGGAGACATCCAGATGCTATAAGCAGGGCATACACCTCATGAATTCAGCTCCCTGTCTGTAAGAATTCCCTGTCTTTGGAATTTAAAATCCCAAATGCAAGAGAGTTAGAATCATTTATAATTTCCCTACACATGGCTCCCGTAAACCCTTTTATTTGAAACTATAATTAGCACTGCACTTGAAAGATATATGTTCCAGAGACTCAAATCTTTGGTCCATCCATGTGTCAGTTGAACCTTGAATATCAGGTGAGTTGCAACACCTATGCTCAAGTTCATTGGAATTATCCAGGACAACCAACAAGGAGATGACGATGGACACCACCCATCTCAAGGAACAGAGGGTGTTTGCAACATCAAGGAGGATAGCTCTATCCACCTGACCCCTGGCATCTAAGGCCCCTCTCAGTTAGAAGCAGAGTGGGCATCACCATCCCAAAATTATCAAGATTGGGAATGAGCAATGGAGTAAAGTAGATTTATTATTATTCTACTATAGACATAATTAATCTAACAATGGAAAAAGTTTTATCATTGATATAAATGCAGTGGTCACCAGAGGTTCTGAGGACAGTCCATTAAATATTTTGTCATTTCATACAAAATTGTGTAGGACAGAGTGTAACTTGTAATGTAAACTATAGTCCACAGTTAGTAGCTTTGCTTCAATATGTGTTCATGAATTTTAACTAATGTACCACACTAATGAAGGCTGTTGTTAATGTGGGAAAATGTGGGACTTGGGGGAGTTGGGCATAGGGGAATATCCTATATTTTTTATGTAGCATTTATGTATTATAAAACTTCTTTGAAAATAAAAAAAAATGACTAAAAAAATTAGGTCAGGGACATATGAGTGGGGCAGTTTTTCTCCCAAAGTTAAGGATACAGAGAATACTAAGAAGAGTTTTTTTTTTTTTGTTTTTTTTTTTTTATTATGGGTAAAAATCAAAATTCTCACAATACATACAAACATTTGTAAAATGATATATAAATATATATGCATATATGTGTATTTGCTTACAAAAATGTTATTTTTTATATATATATATACATATATTTTAAGAAGAGTTTTTGTCCATGAAATTTCCAGACCGGCCCACAGAAGGCACTCATCAGTGCAGCTTTCCATGAAGGTGTTTCAGTCTTGGCTGTGTTTTGTTACTGTGTTTAATCTCCAGAACAGAGATTCAAAGCAGGCTCTGATGGCCAAATTCACTAAAGAAAAGCCCCTCTGACTCCCACTCCCTTCTCCCTTGAAAGAGCTGACAGGGAGGAAGATGTCTCCTCCCTACTCATTTGTATGGAGTGAACCAGGTGTTTCACCCCAGCTTAATATCTTAGGGTGGGGTTGAGGAGCCCTTCTCAGCTGCTGCAGGGTCTCAGTAACTCATGTTTTTTGTCTCAGTTTCTTTGTCTCTCTGTCTCTTCCTGTCCTGACAGTTGTGTAGCCCTGTCCTGGTCTGTTGAACCCCAAAACAGGATTCTTGTACAGCTTTTGACTCCTTGTCCATTGTTTTCATGAAAGAATTGAGCTCTGCCTGTTAGTCCACTGCATTCTTCACATAATGCTCATGATAGTGATTTTACCAGATTCTCCAGCACCAAGCAGCAGGAGCTTCATTTCTTTGTCTGCTTTCTACCTGTCTTTTTGCGACTGTGGTTGATCATCTTGCTCCATTCCACTGCTGCTTTTTCCTCAGCACTCAACCTGCAGCCATTGGTGGTGGCAGGAGAGGGTGATTGAGCAGGACACACTCACACACCACAGCAACTGTCATTGTAATGTCACTCAGGATAATTCCCAAGTCCTGTAAAAGCCCCTGTATTCTGTGGTAAAGTGATAGAGTATAGTTGCATATTGAAGAATAGGACAGGTGGGTAGTGATATTACCAGGTTTGGTGGTACAGGGTTGACAGGTGGGTAGATTAGGAAGGACAGGTTAGAATATCCAGGGCATGTAACTATGAATCTTGTCATTCATGACATTTTAAGGGAGCCTCTTGCCGTTCATTCAACAAAATGTATTCAACATCTACTATGTGAAATGAATGAAAGTAACTATTTATGACCTTATGTAGTATAAAGAAAGATACTTGGAACCTGTGGAGGCCTGCTGGGAACAGGACTTTTAAAACGGCAAATATGTCTGGAAGGCTGTGGTCCAAAGCCACTTTTGCTGGCTATAAGCAGGGACTCCAGAACCAGAGGGAGCACACAGCCCTTCTTAAAATTAAAGGCACTTATGTCCAAGATGAAACTGAATTCTATTCGGGCAAGAGATGTGCTTATGTGTACAAAGCAAAAAACAACACAGTGACTCCTGGTGGCAAACCTAACAAAACCAGAGTAATCTGGGGAAAGGTAACTCATGCCCATGGAAATAGTGGCATGGTTCATGCTAAATTCCTAAGCAACCTTCCAGCTAAGGCCATTGGACACCGAATCTGTGTGATGCTGTACCCGTCAAGGATTTAAACTTATTGAAAAGTAAATAAATAAAATTGTGGACTTAAAAAAAAAGACACTAATATTTACTTTTTATTCAATATGTTCTTATCACTGAGAAGCTCCTTGCTCAGAGAAGAGCAAAGATTAACAAAATTAAGTAAAAAACAACAACAGAGAATACAATGCTGCATTTTTATACGTTCGATGTTGAGAATTAGTTTCCATATTATTGCATTTGGTCTTGACCAAATGCTTTGAGGGAGGTGATGTATCATCTCTACTTTCAGGTAAGGCAACATTGGATCCATGAGAGTGAGTTTTTGGTGGAAGTCACCAAATAAGCAAAAAGCAGATCTGGGGTTTGAATGAAGGCCAGATCATTCATAATCCAGTGATCTCCACTCTAAAGATGAGAAAACTAGGAAAAGGAGAAAAGTGGATTTAGACCTCCTTTGATGGCCATGCCCCTCTGTGTCCTCCATCATATGAACACTTCTGTAAGATGCCTGTGCATGTGAAGCTGGTTTGTGAAGACACACAAGAGACAGAGTCCAAGATGTTTGTGGTCCAAGCTATTATCTTGGTGCTTTCTTCAGCACTTATTCTAAGCTCCTATGTACACATGCTTAGGCAGAGGTAAGGGCCAATCAATAGCTGGGTGCAGAAAGGGTTTGGGGACATGTGGATGCCACCTATGTGTGGTTTCCCTCTTTTATGTCTCAGCCATATACACATATCTCCAACTCAGCACAGTTATTCTCAGAATGAAGGAAAGTTTCTTGCCTTTTTTGTAATATAATTAACCCCCTGCTCAATCCTCTAATTTATACACTAAGGAACAAAGATGTGAAGGGGACTCTGAGATGGTAATATGAAAAGGCAGAGACTTGGGGCATAAATTCAGTTCTGCTCTTTTATTAATTAACTAAGTCCCTGTCCATGTCCTTTCACATTTCTGGGCCCATTTCTAAGTTCTCTTGTTATGTTAACTTAGAAGAATTACCTAAAACCTTTGAACCACATATAAGCGGTTACCCCTATATGATTCTTGGAGACAATAAAGAGATCACAAACAAAGGCATTTCATGGAATATGTAAAATCTCCAAAATGGATGTTACCTAACTACCTGAAGAAAAAGGCAAAATCATTAGGGCAGAACTGAGTAAAGGAAGGCATCAAAATCTCATCAGCTGTTCCAAGAGTCTCAGCAATATGTGGTGTCACAGACAAGATGTTTGCAACACAAGATTGAAGAGAGTAGAGAAGAAATGATCATAAAAAGAACGACCCTATAGGAAGTTAAATTGAAAAAAGGAAAAATAAACAGGAATGGCAAAGTATATATAAAGAGATATCTGTGATAGGGAGTGCTGGGAACTTCAACAGGCTATATGCTAAATTGTGAAGACAATGGATACTTCAAATTCTACCCTTGTCATTTTGTTCTGTGTACTTAAATGTATGTTTCATGTTAAAGTGTTAAGGTACCCTTGCTAAAACCTTAATTAGGCTCAGTAATTTTCAGGCTGAGTAAATCCTCATTTATTCCAATTAAAATAGCTGATATTTGTTTAATATTATTAAACTGTTCCTGTATAAATTGTCTTTAATCTTTACAGCAACATTGTGTTGATGAAACAGAGGTTCAAAGGTTTTAGGTAATTTCTCTAAGTTCACATAGCAAATTGAATTGATGATCTGAATCTTGTTTCTGCATCCCTAAACCCAACACTTATTACAACACACTGCCAGTGATCTTTATTTGAGAGACAGTTTCATAAATATTTATTGAAGCATATCATTCATATGTGTACATTTATGAACAATAAGTATATAGTAAAAATTATCAACTTACAAAACAAACATGAATATCACCATACAAGGCTCCCATATATCTCCCCACCAACACCACATTGCATAGTTGTGAAACATTTTTTATAAACTATGTAAGAGTATCATTAAAATATTACTATAATTTTCATATATTTTTATTACATAAATTGTGAACTTACAAAACAATCATGCACATTGTGGAATTCCCATAAAATACTCCTTCATGAAAACACCACAAAAATATATTAAAAAATACATATACTTTGAGAATTCTTCCAATTAATAATAATGTATAAATTATCAATATATAATTCCTTATGCAACTATGTAAATATAATTGTATAAAATTTTTAAAAATGGTCTCAGTTTGTGCAGTTTATTTACATACTGCCTTCACCAAAAGGGAAGGGTAAAGATTATTTTCACAACATGAAAATAGATATATAACTTATATTTATGTGTATATCCATCCCCAAAAAGCACAGATTTACACACATCTGCCAAAAGAAAAAACAATTAAAAAGTCCATAAATCTCTGAAAAAATATATGTTACTCCTAACTATAGCCCATGCCTTACATTTGGTATAATTTCCCCCAGTCCACCTAATTATTAACACCCCTTATTAGTATTATATATTTGATATTGTTCATGAGATAATGTTCTCATATTTATTCTGTTAACCACAGTCCATCTTCTACCACAGGATTCCCTGGGTTATACAGTCCCATGCTTTTTACAATCCATTCTAAGTGTACACTCCGTGGCTCTCATTCTCATCCCAGAGTTGTGCTATCCTCACCCTCGGTCAATTTTAGAATGCTTTCTTTAGAGAGTGAATTTTCAATAGGAAAATATTGAGTTTTGAAAGAAAGATAGTTGGGGAGGGACTTCATAATTTTACTTTAGTCAATCTTCCCCAGCATTCTAGACACTGGAGTTACTCACATATTTTTTGGTCTGAAGGAATATTTTTTCCAGATTCAAAGCTAATATTTCCTGTTATAATAGTTTCTATTTACTAAACTCTAAATATAGTTTAAACACTATAATATACAATATACTACATTGTCACAATTCTTTCAACATGAAAGATGGGTATTACCCCCCACACACCTTATTTTTACTGAGCAAGAGACTGAAGTTTAGATCATTATTTTGAGTTACCCAGGAAGTAAGTTGAGGGCCAGAATTTGATTGTCTGTCATCTGCCAAAGCCCAGTCTCCATGACATTGCACAATAATCCATACTTTCCTATCTATAGCTCAAGTCACTAACCAAATGAAGTAATACAATCTTCATGGAACTAGTGGTTTTCTTTAGAATGTTGGGTGTTAGTAAGAGAATCAAGGTCTAAACAATTCAAGATTTTGGAATAACCCAACGGAGAAGGGATAATCAGAACTAGAAGGAGAGAATTTAATAAAATTATTATGTGGTTAATATGTCATATTTTTTTTCATTTTGCACACAGAGAAAATGGCCACTCAATTACATTAAAGTGAGCATATCCTATACACAAACAGTGTTAAAGGCATCTCATACAGTTGGGCATATGCAACCATTGCTTTTTGAAGTCAGCTCCTGTGGAGGCAAATTCCAACACCATGGGAACCTGCTCCCTGGGATCTACTTGCACTTTCTCATCCATGGCATGGCTAATTGATCCACAGAGATTGTGAGTCCCTCTAGCTGTGAAAGAACTAAAAAGTGTTTCCCAATTTCCCTGTTACCTGTCTGAGAAAGTAATCAGAAGTAATTACCCTGCATGGAGCAGGAGTATATTGACAGCATAGCACTGGTCTCCCCTTTTCTTTTAGAGACTGACTGGATACCACTCAAAATCCATTGCCACTTGTCCTTACCCTGCTAAACCTCCTAAATGGAGGTTTAACTACAGCTAATGGTGCATGTAAGAATTATAATTTGAGCTTATATACTGAAAAAAGAGAGATAGGAGAGAAGAGGCTGTGTAGGATTGCCTGTAAGGAGAAAAATTAAGGGATAATTTAATAAGGAAGAAATAACAAGAACTTAGAAAGATTTCAGTGAATACTATGAAAATCTGTTACTATAGGCTTTAAAACATTCTTGGACTTCATAATATATATATATTTTTAATGTCCTTAGTTTTACTGTACTTCAAATCCATCATAAAACCCCTCCCCCAAAAGCTGCATGCTTGCTTAGGAGATAGTTCAGATGTGTGGGTTCTTTTACCTGAAGAAGGAACACTCAGATACCCCCATCTCAGATCAAGCAGCAGAAGAGAAGATTGCTATCCTCAGGGAGGTGGTGGTAGTAGAGGTGGTGAGTGTGTGTGTTTCTGGGGTAGGTGGAGGGATCACATGTGTGTGCACCCATGGATGGGGGTGAATACTCAGAGGCCCAGTGTGATACCAGGTGACTGAGCAGAAGGAAGAGACCCCGTGTTAAGCACTAATCACATTCATACTCATTGCAGTCTCACCCTTTTGTATGTACAAGAAGTTCGCTAAACTTTCCTCCCCAAGTTTGTTCATGCATCCCAATGCCCAGATGAGCCTCATCATAAACACAATGTGAGTCAGAAAACTATAAAGGAGAGAAGAGTTGAATTTGAGTACATGGAGTCCTCATCCATGTCAAACTCTTTTATGAATATTTTGAAGTATTTTGTGTTTCTTTCTAGTTCTTTCTGGGATGGATGTGAGAACTGGGCTATGGCTCTTCCTGTATTGCAACCCAATTTTCTATACTTTAAATCAAGGACTGGGTCCATTTAAAGGGCCTTTCTTTTCGAGAAGATGAAGAAAGAGAGAATTATCCAGAAAATGATGAAAACAATAAAAAACACCTTAATAGAAAAGCTTCAGGGATGATTTGATTTTACTCAGCTTACAAGTATGTATGGGATCAGTGGTTTCCTTGCTATCTGTCTACTGGAAGAGATTACCTTGAACTAAAGCAGTTCATTTGGAACAGACATAGGTAATTACTTCTTAACCATTAAGGTGAAATGACCATGAAATAAGCCTTAAAAGGCAAAAATTGTTTGCAAAAGATATGGTGCCTCTAGTTCGACAACAGTTTCCTCTGCCCAGGAATGTTCCTTCCCCTCCTTTAGGACAAACAATCACAAACATGCTTCAATGAATAGGCTCTTATATTCATAATTTTGTACATTTATCAAAATATCTGTAGACTAATTTTTTAGGAGTGAAACAGCTGATACACAGAGTTTTCCATTCATAATTTTGATAGATATGATAAATTGCTCTCAATAAATCTGTTCTAATTTACAGTTTTCATCTCTACAAAACTGAAATGGAGAATGGTGTTGAAGAGTAGATTAAATCTGCATTTCTCTAATTAGGAGTGAAATAGGGATCTTTTGTTAGTTTCAGAATTATAATTTCCTTTATTGGCAACTCTCTTCACACCACTTGTTATCTATTAATTTCTTTTCATATTGATTTATAGATGCTTTTATATAAGTATATTTAGCAATTTTGTTGTGAATAAAAAATATTTGTTAGTTTTCAGTTTTTCTTTTGACTTTCTTTTGAAGGTTTATGAAATACAGACTGAAATCATCTTTAATTTCATTAATGCTTTCTGACAATATGTTTAAATTTCCACTATTTTTATTTTCTTCCTTGAGTACTCCAATCTTATACTGCCTTCCTTTCGTAGCTAATATTTTCTTTCTAATTCCTTTAAACTCTTCCTGTATTTCTGTTTCAATTTGCTCAATTCTTTTTTTTTACCTCTTCTATGTATCTTACTGTGTGCACTCCAATCAATTTCTTCATCATTTCTAAGATGATTTATTATTTTACTTTTCCTTGAGCTTGCTGATCTTTGCTGGTTCACATTTTATGTACTGTTTTCTTACCTTAGGTTCCTTAAAGATTTGAATCCCTTCACTATGTTCATTCTTCCTAGAGTTATTTGGTTATATTTTAAAAAATAATTATTCATTTTGATAATTGTCTTAATTTTCCTCTTCTCCTTGGCACTTTTTTTGGTTTGTGTCCTTTACCTGTTACTTATATTTACTCTTCCTCTGATCATGTTTTTTTTTATTATTTTTGTACAGGCTCTGTGATTGTTGTTTTTCATTGATCATCACTGAAACCTGAGTGTGTTTCATAAATTATTTGCTTGAAGTTTGTGGAGTGATAGCCAGGGCCTCATTGCAGGATCAACTTGAGTTTTTCTTACGATTTTAACTTTTTTGTATGTTGATTTAGCTCTTAGGTCTCTTCAAAGAAAAGGGATAGAAGTTGTGGGGCTCATCAAATGTAAAGATAATCTTCTCCTCTGATACAGTGATACCCTTTTTTTTCAAAATATGTCTTGACTTCATATTTGGAATTATTTCATATTTGGCCAACTCTTCAGCTTTCTAAATCCAAACTTTTTCACCAGCCTGTCACGTGGTCACCTACACTCCAAATAAGGAGTTTAGGTTGTAAATTTCAAGGGGTACTCCTCAATTTTGAAAAGAGTCTTTTGTTGACCTTTCTGAGATCTATAACTGTAGAATAAACTTTATAAGTATCCACTGTTAAATAACATCAAATTTCATGTGGTTCTTTGGTTAATAACAATATTTATGTCCCCAGACCCCTCAGATGTTGTCTGTTTATGATAAAAATATGCAAATGTCTACAGTATGTGCAGAAATCTACCTACTTGTATGTATCTATTAATGGTTTAGTTTATTGGGCTGATGCAAATTAGCTTTCAGAGCAGACACTGACAGGTGAAGGAGGAAGTAGTTTGAGAGTGTGAGAGGGATAACAATGCAAACCAGGTATTTTTCAAGTACTGGGAGCTAGAGTTCTGCCACCAAATTCTTCATGAACTTCTACTCAATATGATAAGTTCATTGTTATAATTTTCCACCAATATGCTAATTATTTCATTAAGGAAACAGCAGTTGAGTGTCTACTCAGTAAGCAATATTATGAAGATTATTCTGGGCAAAAAAAGCTAAGACACTGACTCTCCAAGTGTTGAACCTAACTGGCACCATCAATATCTCCTGGAACTTGTTAGAAATGCAATTTCTTGGAGCCCAGTTCAAACTTACTGAATCAGAAATTCTGGGTGTGATACCTAGCAATCAATGTATGAACAACCCCTTTTGGTGTTTCTCATGCACAAGTTTGAGGTCCACTGATGTACTGATATAATACATGTTTCTTACCCAGGTTTTTTATGAAAAAAAAGGTGGGACACTGTAGAGGTCGAATGACCTCTCTATGTGAAGATTTTACCATACAAAGTGCTATACATATTTAGTCATTAGGTCTACCATAAAAAAGGTGGCAAACTGAAATGGGAATCCCTGAGCATTCAACCTATCTTTTACATAGTTTCAGTAGGGATGATGAATTAACCTTTAATAACAAAACCAACATAACTCCTAAGAGTCACCAGTTATGGAAATTGCTATTACTAATTTAGAACAGTGTTTTCTTCTATGAGTTTGGGTTGAAGAAATGCAACTCTGTCTTCCACTGAATATTTTTATCAAGGGATAATAAAAGTAAAATAATATAAATGCGTTTGAAGGAAGGGGAAAAGTCACAAGAAGAGGGCATAGTGGGGAAAGGAGAGGAAAGGGCTCATCCCATCATTTTGTACCATATTATTGGGTCCAACAGGAGGAATATGTCAGCACGAAACTGAGTCATTACCTTCTTATCTGATCAAATATTTGAATCATGTCCAACTGTCAGCATCATAGATTTTTCCAAACTTGGGTCCTGGAATGGGTCACCCTATTCAGAATAACTTAGGCAAATTTCTGCCTTTATTGTAATCAATTGTATTGCTTTTCATATCATTGGTGATTTAATGATTTGATTGAAGTTTAATAGACAATTACATAAGAGGGCATGGGACACAGAACAGGTAATGTAGGAGATACAGTAGATGATAGTGTGAAGGATAAAGCATTGAGAATCCCAGATATTTAGGGACAGGAGCCTAAATAAGGAGGAGGGCTCTGAGAGAAAGGTGGGGAGAGTTAACTGTGCTGTGTGGCAATTCCTGAAATAGTGTGTTAGCATTCTCTTCTTCCCGTGTCATTTTCTATGTCCAAATGAGGTACTTGTAAATTGGCCAACTCTTGTTGAGCAAAAAGATGGGAAATGAATGAACAGGGATTTTCTACTAAATTCAGTCAGAAGCAGCATTCTCACATACTACAGATAGAGCACAAAGGCCAAATGAATGTTTTTTCTTTTCTCACAGGTCACTCATATAGTGATGGGAAGAGAAAATTCCACATCTGAAGGAGGCATAATTTTGGTGGGTTTCTTTGAACAGCCATGGCTAGGGAGGATTTTATTTTTGTTCATCTTAATATTCTACTTCTAACACTCATGGGCAATGGGACTATTATCGTGGTATCCCACCTGGACCCCCATCTCCACACACCCATGTATTTTGTCCTCACTCATCTCTCTTTTATGGACCTCATCCATGTGACCTGCATTAGTCCTCATAATTTGGTCAATCTTGGGGGACCAGATAAATCCGTAAGTTTTGTTGGATATGTGTCCCAGCATCTCATCACCCTGAGTCTGATGGGCACTAAGTGTGTCCTTCTGGCCATGATGGCATATGATCACTATGTTGCTATCTGCCAGTCGTAGTATTATTTCATCCTCATGCCACCATAGCTGTGCTGGACAATGGCCAGCATATGCTGGTTAATTTGTTTCAAAAACTCATTGGTCCATACCCCTATCACAATGACCCTTTCTTGATGTGGCCACAACCAGATAAATCATTTCTATTGTGAGACATCCCCAATTATGCAATTGGCCTGAATGGACACCACAAAGTATAGGAAGGACTTTATGATTCTAAGTGGCATCTTTGTCTTTACTCTTTCTCTGATCTTGGTCTCTTATGGGTGTATTGCCCATAGTGTGTTGAGGATAAAGACACCTGGGCGGGGACAGAGGCCCTTGGGACCTGTGGCTCCCATCTCATGGTGGTTTCCATTTTCTACATTACAATCATCTACATGTACATGACTCCCAAGCCAAAGCTCTCTCATGATGTGGCCAAGTTTGTGGTACTGCTGTATAATCTGATTCCTCCTTTGATGAATTCCATTATCAACACTTTGAGAAACAGAGATGTTAAGGAAGTAATAGGGAAGGTGGTTATGGGGAAAGAAAAAAGAAAGGACATAGATTTTTCTTAGATTCACTCTGTTAAAGATTTAAAAGAACTTACCAAATGAATTTTTTGTTTTTTATCAAATGAAGCAGTAGATGTGGGGTTGAATATTGTGTAATGAAATTACTTGGTATGTAGTATTTTAAAATTAGCCCATTCATCCTATCTATGATTTCCTGTCTCCCTTATAATTTTGACTTTCATGGATACTCATTGTTATTGGCAGAAGTAATATAATTGTGTAGAATTTATGTCTGGTCGCAAAAAAATCTAAACAAGACATCCCTCCTAAAATTGTGAATTTCTTGAGCTTGTGTTCATTATTTTCTGTTTATGTTTCCAATTTTTCTTGTTCAGTACCATGTCTTTCTAGTATCCTATTTTGAATGCATCCATTAACTTTTTGTGTACTCTTTTGTCACATTTTTTGTGAATTGACTTAGTAAAATATCTTATTTTTTTCAAACATATGCGTGCTTAGAGTTTTAAGAGCCAACTAATTCTATGAAACATACTAAAATGAATAGGAGTCTCCTCCCAACCCATTGTCATTTATTTCAGAAGCAATGACTTTCAACACTTAATTTTCAACTTTTTCTATTTACCCCATTATCTCAATAATTCATATGTATTTCTACTCTTGATTTTTCTGTTTTAGCCATCATCTTTCCACATTTCAAATATGGATTTAGTTATTCCCTTTCCTGCCCCATCCACATACATGCACACTCTCCAAAATCCCAGCTGAGCTACAATCTAAACTGGGTTTGATAAATATTCAGTGTTTACATTACTATGACTCTGAATGCACTTTGTAGTTTAGCTAGTTGTTAAATTACAATTATTCCACCATTCCTACTTGTAAAAATGATTGTTTCTCTGGCAATTATATATATTATATATTATTTTGTATTTTTTATCTTGCTAATTTCTAAATCCAGAACTTACCAATAAATCAATCCCAAACTTTGTCAAAAGTCTGACTCTCCTCAACATATAGTAATTTATATTAAATATTCTGCAAGTTCTTCCTCTTCTTCTTTTTTTTTAAATGAGAAAATCTTTTGGAGGCTTCTGACTTGTTCCAGTCTCTATTGTTTGCCCCCTGCATCAAGTATACAGCTGTAATAATAAGATCTTGTTTCTTTCTTAATTCAATTCCTTGTTTTGGTGGAGCTGTCTTCTTTAGCTTCTGCAAAAGAATACATTGGAAGTGAAACATTTTGGAGCCTTGTATAACTGTTAGGTTTCCATCTCTACCTCAGCCACCAAGCTTCTCCTGGATAATTCATGGAAAACCTTCATCAGAGTTTCCAGCTTACAGCTTGCCCTATGGTATTTGGACAAGATCAACTCCACAGTCAGTTTAGACAATTCTTATAAAGACTTCATAACAGTTACAGATCTCTCCTGTTGGTTCATTTCCCTAGAGAAGCCTGAGTAATACATCTTGTATGTCTAGATTGTCTATCCTAATCCTTTTTTCTAAAAGAATATTGTTAACATTTAACCATTTATATGTACAATTCAGTGTCATTAATTACATTTGAATGTTGTGCCACCATCACTGTAGTCATCTCTCCCATTTGTCCCATAAAACCTCTAATATATTTTCTGTCTCTGTAAATTTGCTTATTCTAAATATGTGATATAAGTGGAATCATACATTATTTGTACTTTTACGTCTAGCATGTTTTCAAGGCTCATCCAATAGGGATACAATAGGTAGCATATATCAGAACTTCATTCCTTTCTATGACTCAATAATATTCCTTTGCATGCATATACCTCATTTTGTTTATCCATTTAACTGTTGATGTATACTTGAATTGTTTTCTTTTTTTAACTTTCTTTTTTTTAGGAGGTACTGGGAATTAAATCCAGGATCTCCTACATGGGAAGCAGGTGCTCAACCACTGAGCTACATTCGTTCCTCTTGAGTTGTTTTCTTTATTTGTTAAAAATCTGTCAATATTTTCTATTTATTTTTTTTTATAAACATTATTTTAACTTCAAAAAAAAAAAACAGACAAAAGGCAGCTTAAGAAATCATGGAAGCGCTAGTTTACAAAATCCCATCCAGGATTTTGAGCTACACTCACTTGTTTCTCCAGTGTTCTGAAAGGTGAATAAATGAGCCCAGATTAGTTAAATGGCATGACCAAGGTCTTCTGCTTGATTATATTGACATGTCCTTAAACTACATCCCATATTCTTTTTTTTTCTTTTTACCTCTAGAGTTGATATAGTACCTCCTTTGCCTTTCCTAAAAAATATTACAATATTATTATTATTTTTTTTTTTTGGCCAGTAAAAAAAAACTATTTGAGAAATGGGGGAAAGAACAGAGCTTGCTGAGAAATGGGAGAGAAAGATGGAATACACACCAAGATTTGGTGAGGGCTTCTCTAAGCATAGAGAACACACTTTGCCTCGAATGGTTACTTATTAAACTGTTATTTTAAATACTTGTTCCCCTTACTAATGATAAGGGAATGAGCCCCCACTTTTAATTGTTACCCCAACAATGGTGGGAGCCAATGGTGAGGTTTACTTGGAAAATCTGGGGCCAAGAGAAGATCCCAGAATGAGAAACTGGTACCTCTAGGTTAAACTCAAAGTTTCAGCAAGGTATTGCAGCCATGCTATCTGTCAGCTATGTTGTCTATCAGCCATGTTGTGGCTCATCTTCTCCCTGGCTAACCTGCCTCAAATCCCCGCTCAGAGACTTCACGCCCTTATAGTTAAGGTGGTGCTGAGGGGTGATGATCATTCTTCTGTAGTTACCTCCTGTTGGTTACAGCAGTAGTCCATGCCTCACAGGGTGCAAACCTCTGGCTATTCTATTGAGGTTGAGCAAAGACAATTCTGACACAGTGGTTGGAACTGGCTCAAATCCCTGTGTGACTAATCTCTTGTTTTGGAATGCATTGATTCTGGAAGAAATAAACTTAGGATTTTGAATATACATGGCCCCACTCAAAGGTTAAAGAAGATGGTGGAAAGTGAGCCCAAAATGGGGTTCAGCTATGACATACTGGACCATGAGAATGAGAAAGGCCAAGTGCTTTTAGGGGCTGCATCACTTTTAACTTGGTGGGTTCAAATGCTGTCTAGGACTATTCCAGAGTGATTTGTATAGAAACAGCATTTTTCTTTGAGAAATAGGCATGTCCACACTCCTCCACCCCTGTGCTGCTCTTACCATGTTTAGGGCTCTGTGATTTTGCAGTACCACAGCAGCAAGAGTCTGTTTACTGTCTTAGGACTTCTAAGGCACATCTAGTTTCTTCTATGCTGTTAGTTAGCTTTAGGGAGAGATTGTAATAGATAACAGGGTTTGATATAAATTGCCAATCCCAGGTTTCCATGGTGGTGGTTATGTTTAAGACAGCTCAGAGGGAGGTGAGAAGAGGCATTTCCCTTTTAGTTAATGCCTAGGGAGAAACTACAGGAAATGAAAACAGACAAGATTTTTTAAGGGGTGTCTGTCTTGCCTTCTCTCTTACAATATTACTTTAAACTATATACTATATATCTTAGCCTATAAATTACATTAGTTGTATTTTTATAATTATTCATAGACTAAATATTCTATATATTTTAGTCTATAAATTCCATTAGTTGTATTTTTTACATGTATCACCATGTTTTATCACCTTGTAATAAGGGAATATTCTTGTATTTGTATCATCAACCACAATCTTCATCTAATACCAAAATCACTATGTTATATAGTCCCTATGTTGTCCTCTAGCTTTCTTTCAATTGATATTAACCTCCCTAGACTAACCTTTTTGGTCACTTTCACATTTATAAATTGGTGGTGTTATACTAACTATAATGCAATACCATCAACTCTATCCATTTCCACACATTTACAATTCACCTTATTGAACATTCTACATACATTCAGCATCAGTGCCCCCTTCTCAACCCACATTCTGTTACCTATTAACATATAATTTAATGCCATACATTTACTCATTGTATTTAGGTCATATCAGTAAGACCATAAAATATTTGTCCTTTTTTGCACTTTTATGGCCTGCAGATCCCCAAAGCAGTTCCCTCACACAACTTCTACTCGTTCTCCATTGTTCTGTAAGAGAGATTTACCTGCCTACCTTAATCTGATGCCATCATCCCAGAAGATATTTCTCTTTCTTTTAAAATATAACTTTTCTTTTATTAGACAAGTTGTAGGTTTACAGAAAAGTCATACCACAAATACAGGTTTCCCATATGCCCTGATTATTAATAGCTGACATTAGTGTGGTACTTTTGTTACAACAGATGAAATAATATTGTTATATTTGTACTATTAACTATAGCCCACAGTTGACATTAGGGTATACTGTTCATGTGGTACAGTCCTCTTATTTGCTTTGTTTGATTTTTTTCTTAATTAGAGAAGCTGTGGGTTTAGATAACAATTATGCATAAACTATAGGATTCTCATATACCACCCCACCACCAACACCTTGCATTGTCATGGAATATTCATTAAAATTTGTAATAGAATATGTTTATAATTGTACTGTAATCTAAAGTCTATGATTTAACTTAGGGTTCACTGTGAAGTGTATTCCCATAGATTTTTTTAAAAATTTATTCAGTTACCATATATACAATCTAACATTTCCCCTTTTAATCATGTTCGGATATATATTTCAGTGCTTTTAATTGTGTTCACAATGTTATGCTGCTTAAACCACCATCCATTACCAAAGTATTTCCATCTTTCCAAATGGGAACTCTGTACATTTTAAGCCTTAACTTCCCATTTCTTATCCCCACTCCATCCCCTGGTTATCTATATTCTATATTCAGATTCCATGAGTTTGTTTATTCTAATTGTTTCAAATCAGACTGATCATACAATATTTGTCCTTCTGTGTCTGGCTTACTTCACTCAACATAATGGTTCATCCATGTTGTTGCATGCTTCAGGGCTTCATTCATTTTTATTGTTAAATGGTTGGTAGTTTTTGCTTTCAGGTCTAATATTACATTCCACGGCCTTCTTGCCTCCATGGCTCCATGAGGAGCCAGCACTTAATTTTATAGAGGTTTCCTTTTATATGACCTGTTGCTTCTCTATTGCTGCTTTTAGAATTCTC
Organism: Tolypeutes matacus; assembly: GCA_026826555.1. NCBI lineage: Eukaryota > Metazoa > Chordata > Mammalia > Cingulata > Chlamyphoridae > Tolypeutes > Tolypeutes matacus. Next base: position 894,284 of record JAKSZT010021474.1, on the reverse strand, counting down.
TCCTTATCTTTAGCATTTAACAGTTTAATTATAACATGGCACAGTCTAGGTCTATTTGGGTTTGTCCTGTTTGGAGTTCATTGAGTGTCCACCTACCACAAGTTCTTGAAGATGTTTCCCTGCATTTTCTTCTAGGAGCATTATGGTTTTAATTTTTATATTTAGGTCCTTGATCCAGTTTAGATTGATTTTTTATCCGGTGTGAGTTTGGGTCCTCTTTCTTTCTTTTAGATATGGCTAACCAGTTCTCCCAGCACCATTTGTTGAATAGACTGTTCTGACTCAGCTGGGAGATTAGATAGTCATGTTAAAAATAACTTGACCATAGATGTGAGGGTCTGTTTATGAATTCTCAAGTCAATTCCATTGGTCCATATGCCTATCATCCTGCCTGTACACACTGTTTTCACCATTGTATCTAAGTAATTTGGTTTAAAATCATGAAGTGAGAGTCTTTCAACTTCATTCTTCTTTTTAAATCGATTTTTGGCTATTCAGGGCCTCTTATCATTCCAAAAATTTTTGATAACTGACTTTTGCATTTTGCATAAAAAGCTGTTGGGATTTTTATTGGGATTGTGTTCAATCTGTTAAATAAGGTTGGGTAGAATTGACACCTTAACAGTATTTAGTCCTCCAAGCCATAAGCATGGAATGTTCTTCCATTTATTAAGTCCTTTTGGATTCTATTAGCAAGGTTTTGTAGTTTTCTGCATACAATTTCTTTATGTCCTTGGTTAAGTTTATTCTTAAATATTTGATTCTTTTAGTCACTATTGCATGTGGATTTTTTTCTGATTTCCTCCTCAGATTTATCATCAGTAGTATATAGAAACACTATTGATATTTGCATATTAATCTTTTACATTTAAAAAATTTACTGATGTATATAGCTAATGCATGAATATATATATAAAAATAAGTGTCTAATAAAAGTAGTGAACTTACAAAACAAACATTCATGTCATCATACAGGGCTCCAACACATCAACCCACCACCAATACCTTCTGTTGCTGTGAAACGTTTGTTACAAATAATAAAAGAGCTTCATCAAAATACTACTACTAACTATAGTCCGTATCTTACATTTGGTGTATTTTTCCCCAAACCCACCCAATTGTTAAAACCCTGTATTAATACTAAATATATGTATAGTTCAAGAGAGAACATTATCATATTTGTTCTGTTAACCACATCCATCTTCCATCCCTAGATTCACTGTGTTATACAGTCCCATGTTTTGTACAATCTAGTCAACGTGTACACTCTGTGGCTCTCATTATCATCATAAAGTTGTGCTATCATCATCTCAGTCAATTTTAGAATGTTTTCATTCTCCAAAAGGAAAAATTCCATATCCCCTTATACCTCCCTATTGTTTTCCCTTAGAATCGATATATCTTTTTTGCTGTAGCTGAAAAAATATTACAGTATTACTCTCATCCATAAGTTACACTAGTGGTAATTTTCCTGTGTATCCCCATATTCTTAAGACTTTGTAAAAGAAAAATATTCTTGTATTTATACTATTAATACAGTCTTCAACCACCACTGAAACCACTATGATATATATTCTTAGATTGTTCTCCAGCATCAACTCCCGTTCTCAACCCACATTTGCTCTCCTAGAAACCTATACTCTAGAATTTACTTCTGTGGGCTTATTCATTATACTTTGTTCATTTTAGTGGGACCATGCAAAATTTGTCCTTTTTGATTGCCTTATTTCACTTGACATAATGTCCACAAGGTTGATCCATGTTGACATATGAGTCCCGATTTCATTTCTTCTTACAGATGAATAGTATTCCATTGTATGTATATACCACATTTTGTTTGGTTTTTGGATTCATGGGCTGTTTCCATATTTTAGCAATTGTTAATAATACTGCTATGCACATCAGTGTGCAAATGTCAGTTCCCATCCTTGCTTTCAATTCTTCTGAATATATTCCTAGTAACAGGATTGTTGGATCATACAGCAATTCTATATTCAGCCTCTTGAGGTTCTACCAAATTGTCTTCCAGAGACTGGAAATGAACCAACATTGATGGAGTGTTCCTATTTCTCCACATCCTCTCCAGCACTTGTAGCTTCAGTTTTTTTTTAAATAATGATCATTGTTTAAGGTGTGAAATGGTATCTCATTGCAGTTTTGAGGTGCATTTCAGTATTAGTTAGTGATGAACATTTTTTCATGTGCTTTTTGACCATTTGTATTTCCTCTTGGGAAAAATGTCTATTCAAGTCCTTTGCCCATTTTTTAATTGGGTTGCTTCTCTTTTTAGCACTGACTTGTATAATCTCTTTTTTGTTTTTATAAAATTTTATTGAAATATATCATACATACATGCACAGATATAAAATGTAAGTGTGTGGTAAAAGTTGTGAACTTAACAAACATGCATATCATCAGGCAGGGTCCCATGCATCACCCCACCAACAACATTTTGCAATGTTGTGAAACATTTGTTAGAAACTCTGAACTAAATATATTTAGACTATTAACCACAGTCTTCAACCACCACTTCAATCACTATGGTTTACATTCCCTAGATTATACTCTAGCTTCCTTTCAATTGACATTTGAATCCACAGACTAACTCTTTCAGCCACAATCACATTTGTGAAGCAGCCATGTTGTTTATATTCACTATAATGTGTTATCATCAACTGTATTCACTTCCACACTTTCATAATAAACCTCTGTAAAAGTTCTACATATATTAAACGTCAGGTCCATTTCTCAACCCACATTCTATTTCCTTGTAACTTATACTCTAGAGTTTACCTCCATGAGTTTATTCATCATATTTAGCTCAGATTAGTGAGAACATAAAATATTTGCCCTTTGGTGTCTGGCCTATTTCTCTCAACATTATGTCCTCAATGGTGATCCATGTTGGCGTATGCATCCCAAGTTCACATCTTCTTACAGTAGAATAGTATTTCATTACATTTATATACCACCTTTTCTATAGCCATTCATTTGTTGATGGAAACTTGGGCTGTTTCCATATTTGAGGAATTGTGAATAGTGCTGCTCTGAACATCAGTGTGCAAATGTATGTTCACTTCCTTGTTTTCAGATCTTATGAATATATTCCTAGAAGGAGGATTGCTGGATCATACACAGTTCTGTATTCAGTTTCCTGAGGAATCACCAAGCTGTTTTCCACAGAGGCTGCACCATTCTACATTCCCATCAACAGTGAAGGAATGTTCATATGTCTCATATCCTCTCCAGAACTTGTGGATTTTGGGTTTTTTTTTAATGATGGCCATTCTGTGATATGTGAAGTGGTATATCACTTTAGTTTTGATCTACTTTTCCCTAATAGCTAGTGATGTTGAACATTTTTTCATGTGCTTTTGACCATTTGTTTTTCCTCTTTGGAAAAATATCTATGCAAATCTTTCACCCATTTTTAATTGGGTTGTTTGTCTTTCAACCACTGTCATACCCATATAATAGCATAACTACTTACAAACACTATTTTGTGCTTTTACAATTTCTCTTCATTTCCAAATATTACAATCTTTTTACCAGTTCTGGACAAACTAACCCTCAGTTTTCCATTCTGTACCCTCATTCTATTTTCTGGTGACCTATATTCTAATTATTAACTGCATAATCTTACACAATATATTTAGTTCATAATAGCACAATCATATAATATTTTTCCTTTTTTGTGTAGCTTGCTTCACTCAACATAATGACTCCATTCATCCTTGTTGTCATATGCCTCATGACTTCATTTCTTCTTACAGCTGCATAATATTCTGTCATGTGTATATACTGCAATTTGTTTATCCATTCTTCAATTGATAAACACCTGGGTTGTTTCCAACTTGTGGCAATCATGAATAACACTGCTATGAAAATCTGTGTGCAGATGTCTGTTTGTGTCACTGCTCTCAGTTCTTCTGGGTATATATCTAGTAATGGTATTACCAGGTCACATGGCAAGTATATATTCAACTTCCCTAGGAACTGCCAAACAGTCCTCCACAGTGACTGTTCCTTTCTACATTCCCACCAACAACAAATAAGTGTTCCTATCTCTCCACATCTCCTCCAACACTTACAGTTTCCTAACTTTTTAATAGTGACCAGACTAATAGGTGTGAAATGATATCTCATTGTAGTTTTGATTTGCATTTCCCTAATCGCTAGTGATGTTTAACATTTTTTTCATATGTTTTTCCGCAATTTGTGTTTCTTCCTTTGTCAATTGTCTTCTCAAGTCCTTTGCCCTTTTTTTTTTTACTTTATTTTGTACATTTAATAATATAAAATATAAACAATTATAAACTAAAATGTAAGCACAGATGAATAAATATATACATTTCTCAATTAAATGTAATAGACACATATAAATTTTTTATCCTGGAGGACTTTATGTTGCCCATTTTTTAATTGAGCAGTTTGTATTTTTATTGTTGAGTTGTATGATATTTTTATATAGCATGGATATTAATCCCTTATTGGATATGTGATTGAAAAATATTTTATCCCATTGAGTCAGTTGCATTTTCATCCTTTTGACCAAGTCCTTTGAGGTGCAAAAGTTTCCCATTTATCTATTTGTTCTTTTGTTGCTCGTGCTTTGGGTATAAGGTTTAAGAAACTACCACCTACCACAAGATTACGATGATGTTTTCCTACATTTGCTTCCAGGAGTTTAAAGGTTGGCACTTTTATATTTAGGTCCTTGATCCATTTGTAGTTTATTTTTTTATAAGGCATGAGATAGGGGTCATCTTTCCTTCTTTTGTATATGGATATTCAGTTCTCCCAGCACCGTTTCTTGAATAGACTGTTCTGGTAAACCTGGGAGGGGCTTGGCAGCTTTGTCAAAAATCACTTGAGAGTATATGTGAAGGTCTATTTCTGAGTTCTTGATTCAGTTTCATTGGTCAATTTGTCTATCTTTATGCCAGCACCATGCTGTTTTTTGTTTTGTCTTGTTTTTACCACTGTATCTAAGTAATATGCTTTAAAGTCAGAAGGTAGAGTTCTCAAACATCCTTCTTTTTAAAGACAGTTTTGGCTATTCAGGGTCCCTTAACCTTCCAAATAAATTTGATAATTGGCTTTTGCATTTCTGCAAAAAAGGATTTTTGGATTTTTATTGGGATTGCATTGAATCTGTAAATCAGTTTGGGTAAGACATCTTAGCAATTTAATCATCCAGTCCATTAACATAGAATGTCTTTGAATGATTGGTAGCATTCATGTGTGAAGCCATCTGGTCCTGAGCTTTTCATCTTTGGGAGGTTTTTTTTTTTTTTTTTTTTTTTTTAAATCAATTTTATTGACACATATTACTAAAGCATGAATCCATCCAAAGCTTCAAATCAATGGTATTCGGCATAATCACTTATTTGTGCATTCATCATTTCAGTCATTCTTAGAGCATTTTCATTATTTCAATAATATAATAAACAGAAATCAAATAAAACTCATCACCTCTCAATCTCTCTATGCTTCCCCTGTCATATATAGCTGCTATTCTTTTTTCCTTCTCTCTAGTACTAATATATTTATATTTTGAAATACAGTCTTATTTATGCAATAACAACTATATTCATGTTTTACATGAGGTTTTACTATCTTATACAGACCCATGTTACAGTTTTTATCTTTCCTTCTAGTAATATACATGCCCTTAGACTTTCATACCCACTGTCATACCCATATAATAGCTCTGCTAGTTATAAACACCATGATATGCTTTTACCATTTCTATTCATTTTCAAAGATTTACAAACAAACTTTTTGCCAGTTCTGCACAGAATAACACTCAGCTTTCCATTCTCTACCCTCTTTGGGAGGCATTTGATGACTGTTTCAATCTCTTTACTTGTGATTGGTTTGTTGGGGTTTTCTATTTCTTCTAGGATCAATGTAGCTTATTTGTGTGTTTCTAGGAATTTGTCTTTCTCACCTACATTGTCTAGTTTTCTGGTGTACAATTGTTCATATTATCCTTTTATGATCTGTCTTATTTCTTGGGGTCAGTAATAATGTTCTGCCCTCATTCTGATTTTATTTATTAGCATTTTCCTTCTTTTTTCCTTTGTCAGTCCAGCTAAGAGATTGTCATTTTATCTATCTTCTCAAAGAACCAATTTTTTTTTACTCTCCCTATTGTTATTTTCTGTTATTGTTCTTTTTTATTTCATTTATTTCTTCTATGATCTTTAGTATTTCTCTCCTTTGGCTTGGTTTGGAATTAGTTTGCTGTTCCTTTTCTAGTTCCTCTAGGCATGCAGTTAGATCTTCAATTATATGTCTCTCTTCTTTTTTAATGTAAGCTTTGAGGGCTATAAATTTCCCTCTCAGCACTGCCTTTTTGGTGTGTCATAAGTTTTTATATTTTGTGTTCTCATTTTCATTCATATCAAGATAGTTACTGAAATCTCTTGCAATTTCTTCTTTGACCCACTGATTATTTAAGATTATGTTGTTTAATCTACATATATTTATGAATTTTCCCCTTTTCCATCAATTATTATTTCCAGCTTCAGTCTGTTATGATCAGAGAAAGTGTTTTGTATAATTTCTATCTTTTTAAAATTATTGAGACCTCTTTGTTGCCCAACATATATTCTATCCTAGAGGATCCCTGGGCACTTGAAAAGGATGTATCTAATGCTCTTTGGGGGTATAATGCTCTATATATTTCTGTTACATCTAGTTCATTTATCATATTATTCAAGTTATCTGTTTCCTTAATTATCCTCTGTCCAGATGTTCTATCCAATACTGAGAGTGGCCTATTGAAGTCTCCAACTATTACTGTAGAGACATCTATTTCTCCCTTCAGTGTGTGCCTCATGTATCTTGTGGCTCCTACGGTAGTTGCTAAAATATTTTCTGGAGTTATCTCTTCTTGGTGAATTGCCCGTTTTATTAATATATAATGACCTTCTTCATCTATTATAACAGTTTTATATTTAATTTTTTTTTTTTTTTTTTTGCTGAAATTAATATTGCTGTTCCACTCTTTTTTGGTTACTATTTGTGTGGACTATCTTTTCCAATCTTTCACTTTCAAACTGATTGTGTCTTTACATCTGAGGTGAGTCTCTTATAGACAGCACATAGATGGTTCATTTTTAAAAATCTATTCTATCAGTCTATGTCTTTTGATTGGAGAGTTCAAGCCCTTAACATTCAATGTTATTACTGTAAAGGCATTATTTACTTCAACCATTTTGTCCTTTGACTTTCCATTGTCATAACTTACTATTATCTGTCTTTTTACCCTTTAATTTAACCTTCCTAATAATCTTCATTTCTACATTCTTCTCCAAGTCTCTCACTTTTGATTTTTCCTTTCAGGCTGCAACAATCTCCTTAGTTCTCTTCTCACTCTGGTCTTTTCTTAGCATACTCTCTCAGTTTTTGTTTGTCTGTGAACACTTTAAACTTACCCTCATTTTTCAAGGACAGTTTTGCCACAGACAGAGATATTGGCTGGAAGTTTTACTCTTTCATACCTTAAATACATCATACCACTTTTTTCTTGCCTCCATGGTGTCTAATGAGTGGTTAGCACTTAATCTTATTAAGTTTCACTTTTATGTGATGCTTTGCTGTTCTCTTTTTACTTCAGAATCCTATCTGAATCTCTGATATTTTGCATTCTGAATACTAGATGTCTTAGAGTAGGTCCATTTTGATTTATTCTGCTTGGGATACGTTGTACTTGGATAATTTTTTTAAAAGATTTTATTTATTTATTCATTTATCCCCTCCTTGCTGCTTGTGCTCGCTGGGTCAGCTACCCATGCCGTGCGGGCGGGCCTGCCCTCACCAGGAGGCCCCGGGAACCAAACCCGGGGCCTCCCATATGGTAAACAGGAGCCCTACTGATTGAGCCACAGCCACTTCCCATAATTTCATTCTTTTCTATGTCATTAATTGATTATTTTCCTTTGTGATTGCTCAATTGTTATAATCAATTGCTATAACCATAAACTCTTTTGATTAAATAAAGTTGCATTTGCGCAGCATTTAAACAGGGGCTTCTTTGGGAGTTGGAGGTTGTCCTGAGTACTGTTGTGGCAATGGATGTAGGCCATTTTAAATCAGCACACACCGCTCAGAACTGAGTGGGAGAGAGTGTGGTCTACAGTGTGAACTGTGGTCTATGGTTGGTGGCAAGGCTCCAGGTTGTGTAGGTTCATTGGGGTTGGTGGGCCACGCTGTGGGAGATGTTTGTGTGGGATGTGGTGGGAGGTGTGGGGGGTGGGCAACATGGGAATCCCAGTGGGTTCCGTGTAATATTTTGGGTAATCTAAGCACCTCTTAAAATATATGTATATATATATATATATAAATAACATTTTTGTAAGCAAATACACATATATGCATATATATTTATATATCATTTTACAAATGTTTGTATGTATTGTGAGAATTTTGATTTTTACCCATAATAAAAAAATTAAAAAAAAAATAAAAATAAAGGTTCTGTCTTTTCCTTAACAAAACAACAGGCAACTGGTCCATTTTATTCCACAAGACAACAGTCTGTCTTAAGGCGAGGTAGTCTTTAATTGCTTTGAGATTGACAGGAAGAAATTTTACAGGTCCAAAACCACTCGCCATTATTAGGCCATTCATTTTCTGATTATTGTGGTAATATTACCACCAAAACAAAACACTAAGATATTTCGATTCCCAACTCAATTGTGTTGCATGAAAAGATGGATTCCTTTCCTACAAATGGTAGTTGAAATTGCCATATAGTAATATTACCATTGTCAAAGAGGATTGCCAAGTAGCACACTACCAACACTACGACATTCATTGTTATGCTTTGCCTGCTGTGGGGAACAGATGTCCCACCACTCCATTCTGTCTGGTGTCTTCATGCGTGTCTCCTCCGAAATTTAACAAAGTCTCCAAGATTTCCTTCTGGCACCTCATTTTTAAAAGAGCCTGTAACGTGTCTCATAAAGATGTTCTCAGTAAATCTCAGTCAGCTCAACCAATTCTACTCACTGTAATCTGTTGAGGTTAGCCTAGAAGGGCATGCGATTGTCCATGGTCAATGCTGCCATTGGCATCAGAATCGCTGGGGGACCAACCAGTACATTTGAATCCTCTCATTGGTGGCAAAGTCTTCCCTTCAGGATTGAATATCTTATCCAATGTGAAAATTTGACTGACTGTGGGGTCTTTGGAGGTGGCAAATTTCTCCTTACACTCATCAACTTCTTTTTATTTTTTGAGTGAACTTTGAGGAGGCAGCTGTTGAGAGGGGCGAGCACTGCTGGGCATGGATGACCAGGTCTTGGCTGGGTTGTGCACATGGCAGATGAGCTCCAGGAGAGTGATGCTGCAGACCTAGGACCTTGAAGCAGAATGCAGCTCTTGGGCCAGGACTTGTGTGCGCCCCTTCCCTCCCCTTTGGCCAACTCATTCACTTTCCCTTTTTCCCCAGCGGTGTAGGGCAATCAGCCCTGGCTCCACCAAGGGCTTGTTGCCAGTGGGCATCTTCCCTCTCATCCAGAGACCAGATCCTTGGGTATGCCTCACAGACTGGGTATTGCCCACGGCTTTTCCCATAAGTTTTGATACGTTGTGTTCCCATTGTCTTTTATCTCAATGTATTTCCCTACTTTCCCTGTGGTTTCTTTTTCATTGACCCACGGATTGTTTAAGAGAGGAGCAAAGACCAACAATTTCAGTGCAGTGTGACAAATGCTAGAGAGGAACTTTACAAAGAGAATTAGAGTATGGAGGAAGGAACTCTCAATGGGGAGTTTATGGATGGATTTATCAGTAGGAGAGAAGTGGGGGAGTATTCCAGGCATGATGACTCATCATAAGGAGGCTAATTGTTGCTAATTATCTTCTTCCCCAAGGGACAGGTGTATACTCTTCTTAGTACTTTCTACAAATGGCAGAGCTGACCAGAGTCACTGGGAAGAAGGAAGCAAATGAGCACCAAGAAATCAAATTTGTAATCTCAGCCTTGCTAGACCTGGACCCTAATCTACTGACACATGCTACCTAATAAACCAAGAACAGAAGTAAAGAGAACACATAGAATACTAATGTTACATTTTTACACCTTACATTTTTAGAATCAGTTTCCACATTACTGCATTTGGTCCTGACCAAAAACTGTGAGGGAAGCAATATACCATCTATAACTTCAAATAAGAAAACGTCATATCCAAGGATTGAGTGGTTTGGCTAAAGTCACCAAACAAGCAGGCAGCAGGATTTGGGTTTGAATGAAGGTCAGATCATTCCTCATCCAGTGATGTCCACTCTAAGGAATAGAAGAGTATGAAAAGTAGAAGACTGGACAGAATGGAACTGAATAGTGAAATCAACAATGAAATACAAGACAGAGTATTTAGGGAATCCCATGAGATATATTAATTCGTGTTCCTCATAAGAGACATTAACCGTCTTCTGCTATTTGGACAGGTGAAACGCTATGGGAAGGTTCAATACCAGTTGTGGAAAGGGCTTCATTTTACTGGGTTTACCAGACTGACATCAACTGAAACTCATCCTTTCTGTCTTTATTTTTATTTTCTCCTCCCTAACTTTCTAGGGCAACACCACCATTATCATTCTTTCTTACCTGGACCTTTGGTTGCACACATGCATGTACTTATTCCTCTGCCACCTGTCTTTCATGGACTTTGCTACACCACCAGTGCTGTGCTCCAGTTTCTAGTGAACCATCATGGACTAGACCAGACTATCACCTATATAAGGAGTGTGGCCCAGTATATGGCCATTATGCACCCCCATCTCTGCCAGACACTGGTTGTCACCTCCTGGGCAGGAAGCTTCATGAGTACTCTGATTTAAACAGGTTGTATGATGGTCATGCTTCTCTGTGGCCTCTATCAACTGAACCAATTCTTCTGTGATAGGCCTGTGCTCCTGAAGCTGGCTAAAAAAGACACATAAGGGACAGAGTCCAAAATATTTATGGCCCAAGCTACAATTTTGGTGATTCCTACAGCACCAATTCTCAGCTCCTATGTAGACATTGCTCAGGAAGTGTTAAGGGTCAACCAATGACTGGATGCAGAAAGGCTTTTGAGAATTGTGGACACCACCGGTTCGTGGTTTCTCTTTGTTATATAGGTCAATCATCTACATATACCTCCAAACCATGCTCAGTTATACTCAGAGTGAAGGAAAGTTTGTTGCCCTTTTAATAATATCATTACACTCATAAACTATACTCTGATTTATACCCTAATGAACAAAGATGTGATGAGGGTTCTGAGGAATGTACTAGAAGGCAAAGACTTGGGGTAGGAAGAGCAGGATGACCTATACAATTGTCTGTAATAATTCTAAGATCATGGAACCCATCCTATCCCTTGGAGGTCAGTTGTTTGGTAGAAAACAGCCCTCAGTAGGTGTATTAGTCAGCCAAAGGGGTGCTACTGTGAAATACCAAAACTGGGTTGGTCTTTATAAAGGGTATTTATTTGGGGTAGAAGTGCACAGATACCACTGTGGCCATAAAGCATTAAGTTTCTTCTCTCGCCAATGTTCATTGCCACGTATTGGAGCAAGACAGCTGCCAGCATTTGCCAGGGTTCAGGCTTCTGGGTCCCTCTCTTCCCGGGGCTTTGTTTCTCTCCAGGCTTAGCTCCTGTTTATTCCACAAGGTCAGCTGTAGACGATCAGACGAACGGCTTGCTTCTCTTCTCCTGGGACCTTCTTTCCAACATCAAAACTGCTTCTCAAAAGACTGCTTCAACTGTCCTTTGCCTTGCCTTTTATATTCAATTCCCCACCCACCAAGGGTTGGGGCTCAATGCCCTAATCCTAACCTAATCATGCCCAGATTAACAGATCAGTTTACAAGCATGATCCAATTATATTTTTGGAATTCATAATTACATCAAACTGCCACAGCAGGTCTCTGGGTTTTAGCTCCTTACTTGGTTAGAACTTGAAAGTGGGGAACTCTTATGAGACTTTCCAGCTCTGGGTCTATGATCATATTGTAGCAAGGAATAAATATTTATTTGGATCAAAACTTTCCAAAGAAATTAGGTTGGGAGTGGAATGGGGGGTGTCATGGCCCCTTGTAGAGAGGGCACTGGGTACTAGGTAATTGTGGGTGTGAGAAGACTTAATTTGTAATGGCAACATCTTTTCTGAAAGTCAATCATTCCCATGTGGTGCCATCTAAATGGCACTAGACTCAAGGCAGAAGGCATGAGCTCAATCGTGCTCTTTCACTAAGGTCTTTTATGTTAGTGACCCATACATGATACTCAGAGCAAATAAAGAAATCATGAACAGAGTTATTCATAGAACATGTAAATTCTCAGACACTTCACATACCTACTTAAAGAAAAAGGCAAAATCAGGTCAGAACTGAACAAAGGGAGGCATCAAAATCTCATCAGCTGTTCCGAGAGTTTCAGTAACACTGATTGGTGTCATACACAAGATATTTTCCCTGTAAGAGAGAAGAGAAGAGAGAAGAAATGAACATAAAAATAACGAGCCCAGAGGACATGATATAGAAGAAGGGAAACATATAAAAGGGAGTGACAAAGATTATAGAGATTTCTGTGGTAGAGAGTGATGAGAAATTCAGGAGGCTCTAGGCTAAAGTGTGAAAGGAATGAATACTTCAACTTACACCCCTGTCATTTCAATCCATGTACTTAAATGTTTGTGTCATGTTAGAGTACAGGTACTCTTGCTAAAACCTTTATAAGGCTCAGTAATTTACAGGCTGAGTTATCAATTTTTATTCCAATAACTATAACTAATATTTGTTTATATTATAAAAACATTTCCTGTATAGTGATTAATTTCTACAGTAGCATTGTGAAATAGTTACTTCATATTTCCTGTTTATTCATGATAAAACCTTAGTTCAAAAATTGTAGGGAATTTATCTATGTTCACATAACATATATTGGATGATGATCTGCTTCATGTTTCTGCAACTCTAAATCCAATCATTACTATGACACCCTGTGTATTAGTCAGCCAAGGGGGTGCTGATGCAAAATACTGAAATCTGTTGGCTTTTATAAAGGGTATTTATTTGCAGTAGAAGCTTACAGTTACCAGGCCATAAAGCATAAGTTACTTCCCTCACCAAAGTCTGTTGCCACGTGTTGGAGCAAGATGGCTGCTGACATCTGCAAGGGTTCAGGCTTCCTGAGTTCCTCTCTTCCTGGGGATCATTTTTTTCTGGGCTCAGCTGCTCTGCTCTCTCCCATGTGTTTACTTCCCAGGCACCACCTCAAAAACTCCAATCTCCTTTCTCTGTGGTGCAGTTTCTCTGTGAGAAACATCCTACTGACATCACCCAATAAAAGCCTTAATCATTATTTAATCAAGTAGAAGTGAAACCTCTGACAGACCAGTTTACAAATAATTGGTATTTCTTTTTGGAATTCATCAATAATATTAAACTGCCACATGCTGCCAATGATCTTTTTTTGAGAGTGAATTTTTAATAGGGAAAGATTGAGACTAGAAAGAATGGTAGTTGGAGAAAGACTTCACAATTTTACTTTGGTCAATCTTGGCCAAGATTCTAGACTCTGGAGTTATATGCATATTTTTAGTCTGAGGGGATATTTTTTCTCTGCTCAAAGCTAATGCTTCCTATAATAATAATTCCCTTTTATTGAACTTTAATTATAATTCAAGCACCATGATATGCAATATATTACATTGTCACTCTTAATTCTTATGACATCAAAAATAGGTATTATTCCCCACCCATACCTTATATGAGTGGAGGTTAGATAATTATTTTGAATAACTTGACTCAAGTTACCCAGGCACTAAGTGGAGGGCCAGGATTTGAATCTGGCCTGCCATCCTCTAAAGCCTACCCACTTAGCCACTGCTTAAGAATCCATACCTTTATATTTGTAACTCAAGGCACTCACCAACAGAGGAGATGCAATCATCATGGAACAAATGTTTTTTTTTTTTTTTTTTCTGAATGATGGGTCTATGAATATCCTTATAACCTAGTATTGTTATAGTGAAAATATGAGCCCTTGCCCAGTGGGCACCAGAGTCAAGTGACACTGGGACTTTGAGAAGAGTAAAAGTTTATTCATTAAAGGCTAGACTCAAGAAGGAAGGAGGGCAGTTCTTAAATCAATCTCCATGATTTGGAAATGCATAGGGATTTTATGGGACTAAACAATTGGATGTAGGGATGTAACAGCTGAGGGGATGATAACAATGTGATAATCGGGAACATGGCAGGTGGGCATCATGTTGACTCATATGTTGCATGACTAGAAAGTGCTGTCTTTAGCATGATGGTTGGTCACTTTGGAGTTGACTCATCTTACTTCATTAATAAGCATTGAGGGGCTACATGTCAGAGCATCAGACTTAAGGACTGCAACACAAGATAAGGGTATATAAGCAGGGCCAGTTACTAGTTGTCTCATTACTGTTCAGTTACAAGGTAAATATTATGTAGTTACAAAACATAACATCAAAGGCAAAGAAGCAAGGCATCTGGGTTACAGTTTAGTGAGTCACAACAGTTATAGATATTTACTTCAGGCTACATCACAATATATCAGAAAGTTAGAACACATCTAGATAATAATTCAGCAACTATAATTATAATTGTTTGCTCTCAGTTATTCTATGAGAATCAAGGTCTAAACAAGTCAAGCATATGGATTAATTTAATTGATAAGAAGGGATTATCTGAACTAGAAGCAGAGAATTTAATAAACGGTGTGGTTAATGTGTTATTCTTTAATTTCACACAGAGATAAAATGGCCAATCAATAATACTAAAGAGAGCATATAGCATACTCAAACAATTTTAAGAGGCCTCTGGAAAAGTTGGGCATGCCCAAATATTGCTTTTTGGAAGTCAGTAGTGTGGGAGACAAATGTATTCTTCATGGCAACCTGTACCCCTTGGGTCTGCCTGCACCTTCTCATCCGTGGCAGAACCTAATTGATCGGCAGAGATTTTTGTCCCTGTAGCTATGACAGAGCCAACAAGTAATTCACAATTTCCCTAAGTTGCCCATCTGAGAGAGAAATCACAGGTGTCTTCCCTGCATGGAGCAGGAGAATATTGACAGCACAGCACTGGTGTCCTTTTTACTTTTAGAGACTAGCTGGATGCCATTTAAAATGCATTGCTGCCTATCCTTATCCTGGGAAACCTCCTAAATAGAGTTGAGTAAAACTAATGGTGCATGTAAGACTTAAAATTGGGGCTTATCTATTGAAAAGGAGAGAGATGGGAGTAAAGAGAGAAGAGATAGTATAAGATTGTCTCTAAAGAGAAAACCTAAGGATGATATAATAAGGAAAACAAGAACTTAGAAATATTTCAGTAAATACTATAAAAATCTCTTTCTGTAGGCTTTAAAACATTCCTGGAATTTATAACATAGTTTACTTTTTAAGATGTTATTAGTTTCACTGGTATCACCAGTAAGTAAAATCCATAGGAAACTCTCCAAAAGGTTGGGTGCTTACTTAGGAGATACTTCCGGTATGTCTGTGTGACTTCTTTCAACTGAAGAAAGGAGTAGTCATATACACCCATTTCAGAACCAGCAGCAGAAGAAAAAACCCCTATCTTCACGGAGGTGCTGATGATGGTGGTGAGTGTGGGAGTGTCTGAGGTGAGAGAGGGCGGATCACACATGTGCACACACATATACTCAGGGGCAACTTCTCAGAGACTCAGTGTGATACCAGGAGACTGAGCAGCAGGAAGAGACCCTGTGTGCAGCACTAATCACATTCATCTTAATTGAAATCTCCATCCTCCTGTGTGCAAGAAGGTGGCTAAACTTCTCTTCCCAAGTATTTTTCATGCATCTCAATGCCCAGATGTGTGTCGTTATTAACCACAATGTGAATCAAAAAGCTATTAATGAGAGAGTATTTGGATTTGGGTGCGTGGAATCCTCACCCATGTCAAACACTCCTCGGGATATATATTTTTTTTAATACTTAGATTACATAAATGTTGCACAAAAAGAAACGTAAGGATTCCCATATGCCCCACTCCCCATACGTCCTACACCTACACCGTCCCACATAAATATCCTTTATCAGTGTGGCACATTCATTGCAATTGATAAATGCATCCTGGGGCTTTGTCATTAAGCACGGACCATAGTTCACGTTGTAGTCTACACTCTCTCCCTACACAGTTCTGCATATTATGTGATGATATAAAATGGCATATATCTGTCACTGCAATGTCACACAGGATGATTCCCAAGTCCCAAAAAAGCCCCCTTATCACAACTGTTTTTCCCTCTCCCTGCCCCCAGAGCCTCCAGTGGCCACTGGCTCCATATCAATGTTGTAATTTCTTCCATTGGTAGAATCACAATATGTCTATAGTAGATATTTTGAAGGATTTTGTGTTTCTTTCTAATTCTTTCTAGGATTGATGTGAGAACTGGTTTGTGGCATTCCTTTATTACAACCCAATCATACTTAGGGCTTTGCTTTCCTATACTTTATATTTTTTCTTTTTTAAAATATATTTTGTATTTATTTTAAAAAGATACTTAGATTAAATTAAATGTTACATAAAAAATATAAGGGATTCCCATATGCCCCACTCCCCACACCTCCCATTTTCCCCCACATTAATAACTTCTTTCATTAGTGTGGCACATTCATTGTAATTGATGAACACATTTTGGAGCATTGTAAATAAGCATGGATTATAGTTTACACTGTAGTTTACACTCTCTCCCACTCAATTCTGTAGGTTATAGCAGGATATATAATGGCCTGTATCTGTCATTGCAATGTCATTCAGGTCAATTCTAAGTCCTGAAAATGTCCTCATATTACATCTCATTTTCTCTCTCCCTGACTTCAGCTCCTGCAGTGGCCACAGTCTCCACATCAATGATATAATTTCTTCCATTGCTAGAATCACAATAAGTCTACAGTAGAATACCAGGAAATCTACTCTAGTCCATATTTTATTCCCCAATCCTAATGATTCTGGGATGGAGATGCCCATTCCACTTCTAATTGAGAGCTGATTTTGATCCCATATGGCTGGTGGATGGGACTCTCTTCCTTGCAGTTGTAGATAAGCTTGTTTCCTTGGTGCCGTGGTTGTCCATCATCACCTCTTTGTTAGTTGTCCTAGATGTGTCCAATGGACTGGAGAGTAGGTGTTGCGACTCTGCTCAGGCTCAGGGCCCAGCTGTCACATGGATAGACCAGAGATTCAAGTCTCTTGGACGTACAACTAACAACTCCAGCACTAACTACATGTTCAAATAAAAGGGACAGAAGAGGCATATGTAGAGAAGTCACATCTCAGTCCAACTCTTTCACAATCAGGAGAATAATCTTCCAGGTAGGGCCCACTGGTATTGGGTCCATTTCAAGGGCAGATTTATTTAACCAGGTATGAGGAAAGAGATAAATATCCAGAAAGTGATTAAAACAATGAAAACATTTATAAAAATAAGGATCAGGGATGATTTGATTGTTCTCAGCATATACAAATATTATTTTTAAATGGGTATGAGATCACGGTTTTCCTGGCCATCTGTCTACTGGAAGAGATAACCTTAAGCTAAAGCAGGTCATTTGGTTCTGGACGTAGGTAATTACTTCTTTTTTTTTTTTTTTTCTGTTTCTTTCATTAATTTTTTTTTATTTTTAAAGAAGGTTTAGATTACATAAGTGTTACATAAAAAAGATAAGAGATTCCCATTTGCCCCCTCCCTCCCTCTCCCACATTTTCCCACATTAACAACATCCTTCATTAGTGTGGTACATTGGTTAAAATTGATAAACTGGTATTGAAGCATTGCTACTAACCATGGAGTACAGTTTACATTATAATTTACACTCTGTCCGGCACAATTTTGTAACTTATTACAAAATATACAATGGCCTGTATCCATCACTGCTAGGTCATACAGAGCAAATACAATGCCTTGAAAATGCCCCCATGTTATACCTATTCTTCCCTCTCCCATCCTTCAGAACCTGTGGTGGCCACTGCCTTTATGTCAATGGTAATAGTTCTTCCATTGCTAGAATAATACTAAGTCTATAGTAGAATAATAATAAGTCTACTTTAGTCCATTTTTCATTCCCTAATCTTGAGGTTTTGGGGATGGTGATGCCCACTCTGCTGCTAATTGAGAGGGGGCTTAGATCCCATGGGGCAGATAGTTGGATCTATTTTGCCTGCAGTTGCAAATTCTCTCTGTTCCTTGAGATGAGTATTGACCATTGTCATCTCATTGAGGACAGCTAACTAGGTAATTACTTCTCATCCATTAGGGTAATATGACCTTGAAACAAGCCATAAAAGGTAACCATTAGTGGCAAAGGGTGTAGGGCTTCTGGCTTCACCAATGTTTACTCTGTCCAGGAACATTCCTCCCCCTCATCTAGGACAATCACAAATGGTATTTCAAAAAATAGCCTTTTATATACAGCATTTTGTACATTTGTGAGAGAATCTGTAGGCTAAATTTTTAGAAATGAAATAGCTGATTTACAGTCTTTGACATTCATAATTTTATAGATAACATAAACTGCTTTCAATAGAGGTTGGTCTAATTTACACTTTTCGTCTCTACAAAACTGAAAATGAGGAATGGTTATGAAGCGTAGATTAAGTTTGCATTTCTCTTAAATTTTGAGTTTGACATCTCTTCTTAGTTTCAGAATTATTTATGTTTCCTTTTTTTTTTTTTTTGAGAACTATCTCTTCACACCCCTTGATATACATTGGTTTGTTATCATATTCATTTGTATGTGTTTTTTATATAGAAGGAAGTTTAGTTCTTTATGTGGATTAGAATATATTTGTTCCAGTTCTCAATTTTTCTGTTGACTATGCTTTAAAGGTTTATGAAATATTAAAGTTCATTTGTGAATTTTTGTATGCTTTTTGATTTTGTGTCAATATTAGGAAGGCCTTCTTCCTTGCAACAGAATTGTATCATGTTTTCTTCTAGTCCTATGGTAGTTTCATTTTGT
>JAKSZT010021474.1:843011-860261 GCA_026826555.1 Tolypeutes matacus | reverse complement strand
GATGGGGTGATAGTGGTGCAGGGATGTGAGTGGGGTCAATGGTGCTGTAATGCAAGGGTGAGCAGGGTGGAGGGGTTAGGTTAGACTCTCCATGGAACTGGAGGGAAGGCTGGAGGAATGGACAGGTGAACTCTGGGGACTTGTAGTTCTGTGGTTGAAATTACATTTGTGGGAATGTTCTTTAAGCAAATAAGGCAGGTAAGTGTTATTGGTGCAGTGTTGCCGGTGGGGGAAAATGTGGCAAAGTGCACACCTGAGGCACGTTTCTATGGAATATGAAAGTGCTCATCATGTCCTAGAGTGTTATTTCAGTGGGTGGAGTCCCAAACAACAAAGAAAAACATATCAAATTCCCACCCTGGGGAGTCCTGATAGGTTCTCAAATAGAGTGGAATCTGTGTCTCGAGAACATAGACAGTGACTAATAAAAGAAGATGAACTAATACTTCAAGCCCTCATTATTAATGCATCTAACTGTGAACCTGATTCTTCAAAAATTGCATCCTAATGGTTGTCATGGGTGCCTGGAGTGAGGGACTGAGTGAGGAATGGATGGAACATGGGGCATTTTGAGGACATTGGAATTGTTCTGCATGACCTTGCTATGGTGGTTACAGGCCATTATACATTTTGTTAGAACTTGTGAAGATGTATAGTAAACTATAATCCATTCTTAGTGGCAATGCTTCAAAATGTGTTCATCAATTGCAAGAAATGTACCATACCAATGAAGAATGTTAATGTGGGAAAATGTGGGAGGTGTAGGGAGTGGGATGTATGGGAATCCCTTATATTTTTTTTATGTAACAATTCATGTAATTTAAGTATCTTTAAAAAAATAAAATAAAATAAGAGGTTTCATGCACACCTGGCACATGTATGTATTGTGAGAATTTTGATTTTTACCCACAATAAAAATAAATAAAAAATTTAAAAAAAAAGAGGTGCTAAGTCTGTAACTGTCTCAAGTCTGGGAACTGAGGGAACATTACTGTGTTTTGTGCTTCAAGTCACACTTTTTTTCACTTTATCTAGGACTCTTCTCCTTATACAGACCAAGTGAGAGTTGAATAGAATGACTATCTACTTCACTTTTGGGTACCTTGATATCAACTAGACTGCCACAGGTCTCTGTGAGTCAGACATTCTGATTACTCTTTTGATGTTGCTGTCCATTATTGTACCATGCCTATTATATGTTTGGTATTTAAGTTCCACCACTTATTACCTGCCATCCTGGAATGTGATCATCCCGATTGTATTTAGGTAGCCAGGTTCAGTAGCAATAGTTCCCACAGTAATATCTGACTTACAGAGAAGAGCTAGCACAGAGTTCTTCAGGGAGGATGGATTTGCACTCACACATTTATTCCTCACAGCTCTGGTGAAAGATGTGTCTTCTGGAAATGCCAGGGTTGGGAAAGAAGGACTCATATGATAAATTCACTCAAGCATTCCAATCTCTCCAAGCCTTTGGATCTGTTCATCTACCTTATACAAGGGCACTTTGGACATTTTGACTTCAGGTAATGTAGACCACTGGTCCAGGATTGGGACACCTGTTAGAGTACTTTCAAATTCCTTGGGCCACAAAATTGAATCCAGAAGTTTTGTTTAGTCAACCCATAACAATAACTTCAGCCTGATCCAACTTTATGTACCTTCCACCATTATTTCAAATGCTGAATATCCATTCCCACACAAGTTCCCTTGATTTATGTCTGTGTAAATTATAAAAGTCATGCAGTTCTTTTAGAGTCTAGAACTCTTCCTCATAGGGGATTATTTATGCCTCATATTTTGGGGATTTGACGCTATTGAGTAATTACAGTTCTAGTAGTAAAGACTGGTGGTGGGCATGGGCCATGAGAGAAATTAGCAGTGCCTTCTAAGTCAATTACCTCTGGGAATTTCATTAAATTTTAATATGGTGAAATGCTTAAACTCTTCAGTTGGATGTGTGATGGCCAACTCCTCAGGGGAAGCAGTTACAGGTTTATCATACACAGCAGGATTAATCTCTTTAGAGGAATGCAGGAGAGCTGTTTCCTCAGGGCAGATTAGAGATTAGGTGTTTGATTCCTCAGGGCAGACCACGTCATGTTTATCTGGAACAGAAGACTCAGCAGAATCTAAGGTTTCAATATCTCCACTATAACATTGCAGTCCATATTTCCCTATTCCAATTCTCATGATCACATTACTTCCCAATCAATGCACTCACTTTATCAGGAGGCACCCTGTTAAGCTGCTCATATTTGTAGCAGTTTGAAGTTTTTCAGAACCTCAGAAAATCATTGTTCACATGCAAACCTATAATGGGTGGGACCTTTTGACTAAATTACATCAGTTAAGGGCCTTTAATTAGATTGCATGATCCTGAATGAGTCTTAATCCTATTATAAGGTCCTTTATAAATGGTGTAATAAAAAGCCACTGATACCCAAAAAATAAAAAATAAAAAATAAAAATAAATTAAAGCTGCTAAGACAGAAAGGAACCCAGTCTGAGCAAGATGTCTCTGGAAGCCAGGAAGTGAAATCTACACAACACATAAGCTGAATGCACGCCACTTTTGATAGATGCTGGAAGTAACAAGGCCCAGAGGAGAAGGGAGAGACAAGTAGACACCCTCTTGTGACTGATCATCCACAGCTGCAATCAGGTAGAAAGGATCTCATGATGATGACTTGGTTTGGATGTGTTCACAAACTCACAACTCTAAACTTTTAACCTAATAAGTTCCTATTGTAAAAGCTCACCCATTTCTGGTGCATTGCTCCCAGAAGCTTTCAGCAAATTAAAACAGAAACTGATACCAGGAGAGTGGTGTGCAAACAGCAAAATGTTTGAACAGTATTATAAATGAATAAGGGGTTGATTTGGGAAGATTTGTAAGACCTTATTAAGAAAAACCTTTTTTGCATCAAAGAGATTGTTAGTAGAAATATGGATGCTAAAGATACTTCTAATAAGGCCTTATAAATAATGAATATGTCATTGCAATCTGGAAAAAAAGGTGATCCTTACTTTAAAGCAGGGGTTCTTAACCTTTTCTGTTCCATGGACACTTTTGTCAGTCAGGTGAAAGCCATGGGCCATTTACTAAGTCCACACTACATTGTTGTATTATTTAATAAATATATCACACCTATACAAAACAAGTCCCCACAAGAATAACGTTTTTGTGAATTTCAATTCAAGCTCACAGACTCCTTGTTAAGTAGCCCTGCTATGAAGTGTCAGAGAACTTGCCAAAATTGACACCAGATGTTAGATGGAAGGTAGAATATGAATGTGATTGTATGAGTCAGACAAAAGGGGTGCTGATGAAAAATACCAGAAATCTGTTAGCTTTTATAAAGGGTATTTATGTGGGACAGAAGCTTAAAGTTTCCAGGCCATAAAACATAAAGAACTTCCCTCACCATAGTATATTGCCACGTGTTGGAGCAAAATGGCTGCAGAATTCTGTGAGGGTTCAGGCCTGCTGGACACTTCTTTTCCCAGGGTTTGCTTCTCTCCAGATTCAGGTCCTCTGCTATCTCCACAAGGCCAGCTATAGACTATATCTAGCTGTAGTCTGTTTCTCTTCCCAGGGCCTTTTCTCTTTCCTCACAACCAAGCTCCTCTGTGTGCTTACTTCAGTGGTCTCCAGCTCAAAAACTCCAACTAACTCTTCTGCCACATTTTTCTCTGTGAGTCCCCACCCAACAAGGGGACAGAGACTCAATGTCCTATTGATGTGGCCCAATCAAAGCCCTAATCATAATTTAACCATGCCCAGAGGAAAAGACCAGTTTACAAACATAATCCAATATTTCTCTGTGGAATTCACCAATAATATCAAACTGCTACTGTGATGAACTTGAATATTTACCTGAAGAAATTTCCAAACTAAATGTAGAAAGTACAGCCTGACTTCCCCTTGATATTTATAGTAAGCAGTGGGAAGAAAGGGATAACCTAAGAATGGAACACTTGGGGACAAAGTAATGAGAAATTTTTAGTTTGAAAAATTCTGAGCTTCTGGAAAATGAATCCCCAGCAAATAGAGCCCTATGTGAGGATTTAACTGAACAGGAAACCAGTCAGTCATTTTAGTGCAAGTCAGGATTGGAAATGCAGTGATCCAGAAAAGATCTGTGGAAAGAAAGTCTCACTATGTGACAGCTTGGATCCTTTGATACTAAACTTTCTCTACGTTCCTGATTATGTTATACAAGAGAATTTAAGAACATGCCACTTAAGTTTAGGCCAGTAGTTTCTTAAGAATATGAGAGGAGAGAAACAAAATTACAGATTATGGGTTCCTGGGATACTTGCTGGCTGGTCCAGGTAGAGACAGGGTAAAAGGGCTAAAAAGGGTAAAAAGGACTGATTTAAAGATTACAAATTCCCCTTACAGATTACAAATCCCCCTTGCAGATTACAAGTCCCCAGGTGTACTTTTGTGCTGGTCCAGGCAGAGTTAGAGAGGGCAAAAATATGGAAAAAAGCTTATTTTGTCTCTGTGCTGGCTTTTTAAGCCATTAATTACCTCACACCATTGTTAATATCCAAGGGAGGAGTACCAGCTGTTTGCTGTTTTGATTGTTTACCCCACTCATCACTTCTGGCCCAATGGTAAGGCCCCTTAAGAATATCTGTGGTTCTTCTTTGATCCTGGATGAAATCCCTTTCCAAATTAGGAATAGTCATGAGATTCTTCCAGCAGCCATTTTGTAGTGTCCTTCGCTCAGGGAGGGTTCCCTAGGCATCCTGTTCCACAGCCTTGTTTTTCTGCCAGGTCTCACATTCATCTTTTCATTCCATAAGCTAGCCTGCATCACCTTGATTCCTGCATGTGAAACCAACAAATTTTCTGGGAGGTCTGTGTGAAACAGAAACACTGTCAGCCTGAACTAAATGGGACAGGAAAGGGAGAGATTGAAGGAAAATGATTGCAATGATAGTACCATGGAAGTTTTGTTCCGGACTGAAGGCATATTGTTGAGCTCAGAGAGCGAGCTCACCCATGTGTGCAGAAAGGGTGATTATGCCCCAGAGCTTAGAGAGGGGAGACTTTGTGCTCCACTGTGGAAGAGTGTCACCTCCCAAGCTTCAGGAAGTGTGGAGCACATTCTCCTGGGAATGGGAGTCTGCCTGTCATTCCAGTGTTCACAGAGAGTGGGGACTAGAGTTCTGATGCACCTAGATGATTGATGAATGTGGAGCAGGGAACATGACCACTGGGCAAGGCCTTGGAAAGTGTGTGACTTCTGTTCTGTCAGGCCCCAAGGAGAAGAAATCATGGTTCTCTAGCTGATTCTCATATTTTGAATACTAATGGACTATACCTTGCAGGTTTTCAGAACTATTTGGAACTTGTGACCCCTGATTTCTTTCCAATTTCTCCCTATGGTATTGGGAATGTTTATTTTATTAAAGTCCCTCCTTTGTATAATGGAGGCAGTTAACTAATTTTTTAAGTTTCACAGTTGCACAGTAGAAGGAGAATTTTTGCTCCAGGAAAGACTATATACCTGTAACTGGTTTTGATGAGATTCTGTAATGAAAACTGTTACTAAAAAGATTTAAGGCATTTGAAATATTGTGGTGGAATGAATGTATTTTGCATATCAAAAGAACATGTATTTCTGAGGTCCAGAATGTGGTGTGTGACAGTTTGAGCTTTTGTTGACCTTACAAAATCATGTCCTTAGGGCTTATCCATTCCTATGCATGTAAACCTATTATAGGTGGGAACTTTTGATTAAATGTGTTCAGTTAAGGGCTATATCAGTCAGCCAAAGGGATGCTGGTTTAACATATCAGAAATCTACTGGTTTTTTCAAAGGGTATTTATTTGGGGTAGAAGCTTAGAGTTACCAGGCCATAAAGGGTAAGCTATTTCCCTCACCAAAGTCTGTTGCCACTTGTTGGAGTAAGAAGGCTCCCAACATCTATAAGGATTCAAACTTCCTCTTCCTCTTAAGGCTCCATGGTCCCAGCTTCTTCCATTATCAGCTGTAGACTGGAATGGGTCTCATTTTTCTCCCAGGGCTCATTCTCTTCCGGACTCAGCCACTCTATTCTATCCTCAAGGTCACCTGTAGACCAGGACGATCTCTCTCTTCCAATGGCCTATGCTGTGTCTATGGATCTGTCTCTATTCCTCTATGTTCTTGTCCTGTGTGTTTTAATTCCTGGGGCTTCAGCCTCAAAAACTCCAACTTTTTTCTCTGCTACATCCTACTGATGAGGCCCAATCAAATCCTTAACATTAATTTAATCAAGTAAAAGTGAACCCTCTGAAGTTAATTCAATCTAACATGCCCAGAGCAACAGACCAGTTAATAAACATAATCCAATATCTATTTTTGGAATTCATAAACAATATCAAACTGCTTCAAGGGCCTTTGACTAGATTGCATGGCTTAGGTTGGTTCTGAATCCTCCTACTGTAGTCCTTTATAAATGGTGGCATAAAAAGTCACAAAAACCAAAAAAAACTGAAGCCATAGAGAGCAAACCAGAAGCTGAGAATGAAGGCCCCGGAGTCTGAAGCCAAAATAAAAGGAACACAGAATCTGAGAGGAAGCTACTCTACACAGAAGCTGAAGCAATGAACCTGGAAGAGAGGGGAGTGACAGGTAGACACCACTGTGTGTCTGATTGCCTGGAACTGCAGCTCAGGGAGAAAGGATCTATGGATGATGCCTTGATATACACTTTCATGGCCTCAGATCTGTAAGCTTTAAACCTCATAAATCCTCATTCCAAAAGCCAACCCATTTCTCATAGATTTTTCCCAGCAGCATTTAGCAAACTAAAACAATATTAGAGAACCAATTAGAAAAATCCAGCCTCAACTCAGAATTTTTTCTTAAAGATTCTGCTTCTCAAGATCCATTCTCAGTACCAAATTCTGCTTTAGCCAAGTTACTCCAGAGAAACAAAACAGACAGTATGACATATGTAAATATTCAGAGATTTTTAAAAATAGGAATTGGTTCATGTAACTGTGAGTATTGTCCACTTCCATGTGAATGGTAGCAAGTTGAAAACCCCAATGAAGTTGATAATGGATTCTCCAGAAGAGGCTGCCTGTCTCTAGTAGAGATAGAAATTCTACTTTCTGACTGCTGAACCTGTCAATTCTTTCTTTAAGGCCTTCAATTGATTCATCAAAGCTGAAGACAAGCTCCTGTGTTGACTGTAGATATAATCAGCCATAGATGAAATCAACTGACTAATGATTTCAAGCCATGAAATATCCTCATAGTAACAATCAGACCAGTGCTTGTCCTATCAAAGCACCATTACTCTCCTGGTCAGCTAGGTAGCTCAACTCAATTTACCAGAAATGGGTTGGATTTTACAATGGGGTTATGCTCTTAAAAGCTTACAGTTCTGAGGCCATAAAAATGTTTAAATCAAGGCAATGTAAGGTGATATGTTCTCCCTAAACCCTTGGATCTGATACTGAATGGAATTTGAAATCTTTGAGGGTTTTAAACCTGAAAGTGATGAATTCTGCTTTTCACTGAATTTCAAGCCCCTTCTGGTGTGGACTGGGAAATG
Organism: Tolypeutes matacus; assembly: GCA_026826555.1. Taxonomy (NCBI): domain Eukaryota; kingdom Metazoa; phylum Chordata; class Mammalia; order Cingulata; family Chlamyphoridae; genus Tolypeutes; species Tolypeutes matacus. The sequence continues at coordinate 852,695 of JAKSZT010021474.1, read as the reverse complement.
AAGCCAAGGTGGTCAAGATATTCTCAAGATCACACTGCCAGAACTCTGCCTTGTTTTGAGTTGTGTTTCATGCTGCTTCCCACCCCATCTTGTAATTCTTCCTTCTCTTCATATTTTCATTGGCTAGTTGCAAGAACAGGACTCAAGTTTTCCAGGAATTTTCTGCCACCAACCTGAATTCCTGGGAAGTATACACTAGATTTGAAGGCTTGTGCATCAGGGGAGGTTTAGGAGGCCCTGAGAGACACAAAAACATGTCCAGGGTCAAGAACTGGTAGGAGGAAGAAGGTTGTGAACCCAGTTCAGTCTCCTCAGAGGGTTCTTGATGCCCCCAGGCCTTAGCAGGGCAGTCTGTAATACTATGCTGGTGAAATTGTATACAGATGAGAAATGCCAGGGGATGGGAGGTTGGCAGTCAGTAGCCTAGAGTGGACATTTTGGAGTGGTTATCCAGGGAGGGGGCACAGAGAAGGGGATGCAGGAAGTTATCTCACTTCCTTGGAGATAGAACATAACAGAACTTTGAACCCTGGTAACCAGGCACCCACATACTAGTGGCTGCCCCTAACAGCTCACTCAGGCATAGACGCACAAGGAAAGATGTTCTGTTATTGCTGTCTACCTGCTTCCTGAGGCATTGGCCACAGGAAACCCTGTAATGAGAGCTTTATTCAATGCTGCAGGCATTGACTGAACCATCACCCTCACCCTCAAAGAGTCTGGCCATTTACCAGGAGGAAAGCAAAGGTAACCCAGGGAATCATGAATTGAGGTAGTGTCTAAACCACACATGCATAGGAATTGCCACAAGAGAAAAGAGGAGATTATAGAGAGTGAATGTGGAAACTTAAAGGAAATATTGAGGTTACCTACTGGGTAAAAGAAATTATTATTGAATTTTTATTATTATACTTATAATTATTATTATTGCATTTATTATTATTGCATGTAACCTTTTAGGACCTGTTGGTGGCATTTCTAGTATTTATCAATATCCCCCTTTGACCATACTCTTGACAAAGACCTTTGTCAGAAGTTGACCTCTAACAATCACCATCACCTGTATTTTGTTAGATTCCTTGTAGAGGGTTAGCCGCATTCTCTTCATATCCTGCTTTCCTTTTCCTTCTAATGGTTTAATCACAGAGATATCATCTGCCAGGTAAGTACCTGCAACTTTGCTTTTAAGACTTTGACAAGGCACAAAGGATCAGGGAGGTCAGTGTAATAGTTACCAGGACAATAAAGCCAACACATAGTAGGTGCCTCAAAGCCAGGGGCCCTGTAGCCCAAATTAAACTCACTGAGCAAATCCCAAGGTCTGGGCATACCCACTACATCCAGTACATTTATTTAATTATTTATTTTTAAACAATTTTTTGAAGGATATCATTCATACATGAACCTACATAAAATAAAGTGTTCAGTAAACATTGTGACCTTACAAAACAAATATGCATAACATCATACAGGGCTCCCACACATCACCCACCCACACACAAACATCCCGCATTGTTGTGAAAGATTTTTTAACAAATCATAAAAGAGCATCGTCAAAGTATAACTCCCAACTATACTCTGTATCTTCCACCCCTATACCTTTTTTTAAGGATTTATTTATTTTTATCCAGATTTACCTCCCCCCTCCTCCATTTTTGCTGTTTCTGTGTGTTAGCTGAGCAACTCTCTTTCTGCCTTCTTTTCTTTTTTTTTTTTTTTATGATTTATTTTTTCTCTGCAGGTCCCCCCAGCCATCTCTTCTCATCCTTCTCCTCCTGTCTTCACTGGGATTCAATCCTCGGAATCTCTAATGTGGTAGAGAGGGTCCTACTGCTCATGCCACCTTTGTTCCTAGTTTTCCGCTTCTAGTCTTGGCTCTCCCTTGTGTCACTTTCCTGTTACATCATCATCTTGCTGTGTGGCTCAACGGGTCCGGTGGATCACCTGCTCATGGGGCCTGGCAGCGCACCCACGTACAGGTCCTGATGGCCCATGTGACTTCTTTATTTTTCCTTTTTTTTTTCCTTTTTACCAGGAGGTCCCTTCATATGGGAGACAGACACCCAACCACCCGAGCCACATCCATCCCCCTGCTATATCTCTTAAGCTTGATCAAAGATACCCAAAGTTACAATCTTTTCCCATACAGTATGTTCATATAGTACATCAGGCTTAGTTTATCACCAGCATTCTGAAAACAAGACCTAGGGAGAAAAACTAGGTTTGGGGACACATGCATAGTTTCTAATATAATGAATGTGTAGCTTACCCTGATTATCACAAAATCAGGACAGCAAGAATATTTACAGCAGTACATTCATTTTTGTCTTAATGTCTTCTATTGGCTGTTCTATTCCTTTAGAGTGGTGTACAGGACAACATTTTCTATTAAAAGGTCACACGTGCTTGCTTAATGATATGAGTCCTTAGGGTCCTTCATTTCAGGACAAAGATTCTGCCACACTATTTACTTACAGTTGCATAGTTTTGATGTCTCTGATGGTATACTTAAAAGTCCCTCTATAAATGTAAATATTTTGGATGGCTTGCTCAGTTGCAGTATCCCATGGAGGGAAACATAGACCTGAGAAAATTCCTCCACCAGATATTAAATGAGTGGGTTTTCTTAAATAGATCAAGTTTGCAAAATACTGGACTTAATTTAAAAGAAAATAATACCAAATTTAAAGTATCTCTGGAGATAAAATTAGAAAGTAAAGTGAAGACTGGAATCATGGGTCCAACATTAGATCTCCCTAACCAGGAGGGGGAAAGGCCCAGTATTAGTCACAGATCTGTAGGAAAAGAGATCCACAGGGGATATCTGTGAATATCATGAGATTTTGTAAAATTGTCTCATGTGAGTGTGGGTATGCACAATTTCAAATCTTGCAGGATAGGCTACAATCTTAAAGTGCTGATAAAGGTCTTGAATAAATTTGTTAGGAGAAGCTGGCTGGCTGAATTAGAGGTGAAAATTATCTCTTCTGAATTCCTCACATGATAGTAGACATAATCAGCCATAGGTGCAATCAAATACTAATGATTTAAGTCCATAAAATGTCTTCACACTAACAATTACACCAGTGCTTCCATGAACAAATAACTGGGCACCATCACTGGGCTATGTCAACACTTGTCCAAAATCTTTTTTTATTAAGAGTTACACAGGAAGTGTATGTGGCTCAAGTGATTGGGCTCCTGCCTACCATATAGGAGATCCAGGGTTCAATTCCTGTGGCCTCATGGTGGAAAGCAAGTTGGCCCTCATGGCTAGCAGGCCCGAGAAGAGAGCTGGCCCACAGAGAAGCTGGCACAGCAGGATGACGCAACTAAAAGAGACACAGAATAGAGACAATAAGAGATGCAGCAGAACAGGGAACTAAGGTGTTGCAAGAGATTGAGCAGTCCCTCTCCACTCTGGAAGATCTCAGGATCAGTTCCTGCTGCCACCTAGTGAGAAGACAATCAGACAAAGAAGAACACACAGAAAGCAGACAGAGAGCACAAAACAATGATGGGGATGGGCAGAAACAAATAAATTTAAAAAAATAGATACTATTTATAATTGATAGAACAAGTTAATTAGGGGAAGGTTGAAATAGTAACACAAGTGGCAAAAATCAAAGATGTAAGTATCAGAAATCTGGATAAATTTACCATTGAAAATGTTGCTGTTCTACTAAGACACACATAAGTAGGTGAAACTGCACAAGGCTAGGCAGAAGAAAGAGATCTGTATAATGAACAATTCCCAGAGCTCACCCAGAACTGGGAGGTGTTGAGTTTTTACAAGTCAGATTTGCAAGTGTTCTTTGAATATCCATGCATTAACTAGAGGCCTCCCAAGTGCCATATCTAAACTTTAGGATTAAAATAATACACAGTAGAAGATACTGTAAAACTGAAAATTAGGGAAGCTTAAAACCAAGTTTCCAAAACACCAAGTTCATCCTAGAGTAAATTAACTGAATGATAGAACAAACTGCAATATGCTTTAAAGGAAGACAACAAATTCTCAGCTTTTCACAACATAATGTTGACACTGTCCATATCCAATTAAACATTATTAGACATGTGGTGAACATAAAAATTTATTAACCTTAACCAGGACAAAAAGTTGTAAATAGAAAAAGTCACAGAAAAGACAAAGATGATGAACTTGCAAAGACTTTAAAAGAGTTATTGTAAATATACTCAAGGAATTGAATGAAAAGATTTTAAAAAAATGAGTGCAGAAAATGAAGTTATAAAAATTAGAAAGAAATTTAACTCTAACAACTTAGTATCTGGAATAAAAATGCACTCATTTCAAGAAATGTCAGATTAGATACTAAACAAGAGGGATTGTTAATTAAAGCTAGAAAAATAAACACTATTCAAACTGAAGAAACTGTGATTCTAGAGGTGACTCTCAGCTTTGAAACCTAAAGGAGTATGCTCTGCAGGTTTTCAGAACTATTTGAGAACAGTGACCCTGTTTCCTTTCCAATTTCTCCCCATGGTAATAGGAATGCTTATTCTATGACTGTCCATCCTTTGTATAATGTAGGCAATTTACTTATTTTTCAATTTTCACAGTTCCACAGTCACAGGGGAATATATGCCTATTACTGATTTTAATGAGATTCTGTATTTAAAATTGTTACTAAAAAGATTTAAGGCTTTTGAAATATTGTGGTGGAATGAATTTATTTTGCAAATGGAAAAAAAACATGTATATCTGAGGTCCAGAGGGTGGTGTGATATTTTGAGCTTTTGTGGATCTTAGGAAATCATGTCCTTAGGGTTAATCCATTTCTGTGCACGTAAACCTATTGTAGGTGCGATCTTTTGATTAAATTTGTTCAGTTAAGGGCTGTATTAGTCATACAAAGGGGTGCTGAGGTAAAACACCAGAAATCTGTTAGGGTTTTTAAAAAAGATTTATTTATTTATCCCCTGCCCCCTATTGTTTTGCACTCACTGTCTGCTCTCTGAGTGTTCTTCTGTGTCTGCTTTTCTTCTCTTTAGGTGGCACTAGGATCGATTCTTGGACGTTCCAGAGTGAAGAGAGGATGCTCAATCTCTTGCACCACTTCAGCTTCCTCGTCTACTCAGTCTCTTATTGTCTCTTTTCTGTGTCTCTTTTTGTTGCATCATCTTGCTGGCCCAGCTCTCTGTGCAGACCAACAATCTGTGCTGGCCAGCACTCCACGTGAGCCAGCTCTCCACTCAATGCAGCTTGCCACATGGGCCAGGTTGCTTTTCACCAAGAGGCCCTGGGAATTGAATCCTGGACTTCCTATATGGCAGATGTGAGCCAAATCCCTTGAGCCACTTCCGCTACCCTGTTGGTTTTTTTAAAGGGTATTTATTTGGCGGTAGAAGTTACAGTTCTTTTGGATATGGATATCCAGTTCTCCCAGCTTCATTTGTTGAATAGATGGTTCTGGCCCAGCTGGAAGGGCTTCACAGCCTTTTCAAAAATCACTTGACCTTTATATGTGTGGGACTAATTTGAAGTCCTCAATTCAGTTCCATTGGTCAGTGTGTCTGTCTTTATGCCAGTACCATCCTGTTTTTACCACTGTAGGTAAGTAATTTTATGCTTTAAATTCTGGAAGTGAGAATCTTCCAACTTCATTCTTTTAAAAGATATTTTGACTAATCAGGGCCCCTTAGCCTCCCAAAGAAATGTGATAATTAGCATAATTGGCTTTTCAGTTTCTCTCTGTCCTCCCTCTTTCCTTCTTCCACTTAAGGCTCTGTGGTCCCAGCTTCTTCTGATCTCAGCTGTAGGGTGGCATAGGTCTCATTTCCTTCCAGGCCTTCAAAGTTCTGCTGCTCTGTTCTCTTCAGCTGCAAACTATCAGGCTAATGGCTCATCTCTCTTCCTAATGGCAGGACCAAATAGGACCAAGCTCTCTCCTCTGCCATATATCTTTTGTGTGTTTTCTTGAGTCAGTGTCCATTTATATGAGGCAAAGTTGTTGAAGACTCAGGCCAAGTTACACCTTACTGACATAGCACAATCAGAAGCCCTACATTGTTTTTATCAAGTATACTTAATCAGAGTCCCCTCACTGAATTAATACAATCAAAGAACATCATACCATAAGAACAGAACAGTTTACAAATATTATCTTTCTCTTTTTGGGGATTCATAAGTAATATCAAACTGCCAAACTCATGATCCCCAAATTTGTATGTACCATCCAGTCTCCTTTCTTGAGATACTGGGTCATATACCCCACTTGGAGTGGCACTTGCATAGTGTCACTTGGAGAGACCTAAATGGCATCATGGTCTTTATGAGTCCAAAAACTAAATTCTTGATTCTCATTTCCAACACCAATCCTCCTGTATCTCAATCGCACAGCTATTCTTATAGTTACTCAGACTATAATAAAGTAAAACCCTGCTCCATACTAGTAATATCAATTTCCATGACTGGTGAACTTTATGAGGAATAATAGTTTTGATAGCAAATGTTAATTCATGACTCCCTACTCAAACTATATAAAAGATAAGGATTAACTCAGTGATTACCATTTCAATTTGCCCTTTATTATGGCAAATAAAATTACTTCATAATATATAGCACTTTGTATATTAAAATCTTCACATAATGAACTCATTCAACCCCCCACAATAACCTACATTTTATGCAAAAAAAAAAAAAACCTGGAGAAGAAACACATATTACGTGAGTATATCAGTGGTTCTCACTTGTGTGCATGAGAATCACCATGAGGGCTTGTTAAAACATAGATTACTAGGCCTTATCTCCCAGGGTCTCTGACTCAGTAAGTCTGAGCTGGGATCCAAGAAAATGTATTTGTAACAAGTTCCCAGGAGACGTTGATGATAGTGGTTGGGGATCACACTCAGAAAACTGCTCAGCGGTAAGAAGGAACAAAGTGCTAACACATGGAATAACGTGGATGAATCTTGAAGACCTTATGTTGAGTGAAGCAAGCCAGGCACTGAAGGATGAACAGTATATGACCTCACTGATCTGAAATAAGGAAAGTGAGCAGTCTCTGAGAACCATTGTCTGAAAGATAGGTTAACAAAGGAGAGTAAGAGAAGAGCAAGCTTTGAGCCATCTCCCATATGGACATAATCTATGGTAAAGGCTTAGAGTGCGGTTGCATGTTGGGGGATGGGGCAGATGAGTGGTGGTGTTCCTGGGTTTGGTGGTACAGCACTGGGGGTGTGGGTGGATTAGAAAGTGCTGGTTCAAATCCCCAGGGCATGTAACTGTGAATCTTGACATTCCATGGGTTAGGAGAGGGGGGTATCATGGGCCCTGGGGGACTGGGGAGAAGGGAACAGTCAAGATCTAATGGGTTGTTTGGTGGTCATGGGGAAGGTTTTTCATTAACTTTCATTAATGGACACAGGACATGGTAAATATCATCAAAATTATTAAACTGTATCATCTAAATTGTAAACTATACTGTAAATCACTGACAATGTTTAGTTGCTATATTTTGCTATCTGCATAACAGTTATAACAATGCTAACAACCAAAAAAAAAAAAGGAGGGGGAGTTAATATGGGGTGGGGAATCGGGGGTGGTTTGGTATCTGGGTGTCTCCGGCACTCCGTGTGTGACTTTGCTGTGACCTAAAACTTCTTTGAAAATTAAATGAAAAATTGGGAGACAATGGGGATTGAGAGGAGGAAGGTGTCATGGCACACCAGACATCCGATAACACAGTGATAAAGGGAAGGAAAAAAGGGAAAAAAGAAGAGAGAAAGGAAATAAAAATGAATATATATATATATATTTTTTTAAAGGCATTTCCTTTGCTTTTTGCCCATTTTTTGAATGTCCCAATCCACTAATTATATTTTATTTTGTTTTGTTCTTTGTTTGATTATTTGTTTTTTTCCTTCTCTCTTTTTTTTTTCCCTGAGTTTCCTTATGTTTGTCTCTTGCATGTAAGCTTATCACACTTGTTTCTTTTTCCTAGTAAGAGTATTTGATTAATTTATGGACTAAATGTTCATGGAGGATTTGGATCACAGAAGGGTTACAATGGGTACTGCGGGGGATTATTGGGAGGAGGGTGTCTGGGGGGGTTTCGTGGGGATTGGTTCAACTGAATATACATGAAAGATATACAAAATCATTAAAAGGATCGGGGGATGGGGCATGGTCACGATGGGTGGATAATCACACAATAAATGAGGGAATCTGAATTCCTAGCCTGGAGAGCTCTGCCACAATCTCCAAAGGAGCAGCAATAGTCCTCTGAGTGTAGGGACAGTCCCTGTCAAAATAGGATGACCCACTGATTTTTTTTTTTTTATATTGATGACTACCCTTGTGAGTCTTTGCTCTTGTAAATGAGACATAGCCTGCAGTTGTGGGGTGCCTAAGGGTTGCCACCTGAGAGCCTCCTTGTTGCTCAAATGTGGCCTCTCTCTAAGCCAAACTCAGCATATGATTGCATTACCTTCTCCGCAACATGGGACATGACTCCCGGGAATGAGCCTCCCTGGCAACGAGGGATTAATACCAAGTGCCAACTGGCAGCTTTGTGCAGTGGCAGTATCGTAGCCAATGAGGTTTATCCGAGGCACGATTATTGCTAATTGAAAACTTTTCCCAAGTGCCAACTGGCAACACAACTGGAAAAAGACCTTGAATAAAAGGGGGAAACGGTAAAGACAAATGAGTTCAAGTGGCTAAGAGACTTCAAAGAGAGTCGGGAGGTCATCCCAGAGGTAACTCTTACGCACACCTCAGTAGGAGCTCATAGAACATCTAAGTGCCTATCACCCCACTCAGTGGGGTTCCTGAGAGCTCCGGAGACACCCTGGTCCTATATAAGGGGGGATAGCCCCAGAGACTGATGCCTTATCAGTGGGTTCTATTTTGGAATCTGTGCTCCTGAGAGTGACAGAATTAGACTCAAATAAGTCCTCCCTGCACATGGTTCACCAGTCCCTTCTATTCAAACCTACATGTGATGCTGGAGTTTCTTAGGTATACTTCCAGAGACTGGAGCCTCCCGCCTACCTATGTGCCAGGTGTGCATTAAATCTAGGTGTAGCTGCATCTCCTACCCTACAGCTCAATGGACTCATCCAAGTCACCTGGTGAGGAGACAACGATGGGAAATGGCCATCCCAGGGAGTAGAGAGGGCCTGCATCTGCAGGCAGGATCATCCCACCCACCATATCCTCTCTCACTTGGAGTTGGAGTGGACATCACCATCCCAGTCGCCTCTGAATTGGGGGAAGAACTATGGACTAGAGTGGACTTGATGGTATTCTCTTGCTCACATATGGTGATTCTTGCAATGCAAGAAATTATAACAATGAGGTGGAGCCAGTGGCCACTTGACAGTTTTTGGGTAGGGAGGGGATTAGCAGTTGAAATACAGGGGCTTCTTTGGGAGTTGGAGGTTGTCCTGAGTACTGTTGTGGCAATGGATGTAGGCCATTTTAAATCAGCACACACCACTCAGAACTGAGTGGAAGAGAGTGTGGTTTACAGTGTGAACTGTGGTCTATGGTTGGTGGCAAGGCTCCAGGATGTGTAAGTTCATTGAAGTTGGTGGGCCACACTGTGGGAGTTGTTTGTGTGGGATGTGGTGGGAGGTGTGGGAGGTGGGCAACATGGGAATCCCAGTGGGTTCCGTGTAATATTTTAGGTAATCTAAGCACCTCTTAAAATATATGTG
>JAKSZT010021474.1:733455-767807 GCA_026826555.1 Tolypeutes matacus | reverse complement strand
GGGTGGGTGTGACTATACTAATATTGGACAAAAGAGACTTTAAATGCAAAAAAAAATTGTAAGAGATAAAGAAAAGCCCTATATAAAACTAAAAGCAATAATCCGTGAAGAAGAAAGAACAATCATAAACATTTATGCATCACACCAAGATGCCTCAAAACACATGAAGCAAACATTGGAAAAATTAAGTGGAGAAATAGATGCCTCTACAATTATTGTCAGGGACTTTAATAAACCATTACCCTCACTAGATAGAACATCTTGACAGAGGATGAGTAAAGAAAGAGAGATCTTCAATTATAGAATCTGGACCTAATATTATATAATTATAATTATGAACTATAGAATCAGGACCTAATAGATATATACAGAACATTACTCCCAAATACAGTGGGATATACATTCTTCTCAAGTGCATATGTATCAATATCCAGGATAGACCACATGCTAGGCCACAGAATAACTCTCAGTGAACTGAAAAAGATTTAAATTATAAAAAGAAATTTCTCTGACCACAATGGAATGAAGCTGGAAATCAGTATGGGGCAGAGAAGCAGATTAGGCATGAAGATATGGAAGTTAACAACACACTCATAGACAATCAGTGGATCAAGGAGGAAATTGCAAAATAAATTATTAACTACCTTGAAATGAATGAAAATGAAAACACAATGTATCAAAACATATGGGAATCAGCAAAAGCAGAGCTGAGAGGGACATTCATAGTCAAAATGCCTGCATTTAAAATGAAGAAAGAGCTAAAATCAAATATATAATTATACATCTAGAGGAACTAAAAAAGAACAACAAACTAACCCCAATGATAGTAGAAAGAAGGAAAAACCAAAGATTAGAGCAGAGCTAAATGAAATTGAAAATAAGAAAGCACTAGAAAAAACAAACAGAAACAAAAGCTGGTAGTTTGTCAAGATTAATAAAGTTGACAAACCCTTAGCTATTCTAACAAAGAAAAAAATAGAGAAGATGCAAATACATAATGTAAGTAATGAGGAAGGGGATATCACCACATACTCAAAGGAAATAAAGAGCATAATAAAAAAAATAATAAAGAGTATCATAAGGGGATACTTTGAGAAATTTTATGCCAGCAAATTGAGTAATTTAGAGGAAATTGACAAATTCCTAGAAACACACAAGCAGCCTTCATTGATGAAAGAAGAAATGGATGAACTCAACAGACCAATCACAAGTAATGAGATAGAATTAGTCATCAAAAACTTCTCATCTAGGAAGAGCCCAGGACCAGTTGGGTTCACAGGTGAATTCTACCAAACATTCTGGAAACAACTAACATCAATCCTGCTTAAACTCTTCTGAAAAAATAGAAGTGAAGGGGACATTGCCTAACACATTCCGTGATGTCAACATTATCCTAACACCAAAGCCAAACAAAGATGCCAAGGAAAGGAAAACCACAGATCAATATCTCTAATGAACCTAGATGCTAAAAGCCTCAAAAAATAATTGATAATCATATTCAACATTGCATCAAATGAATTATACACCATGACCAAGTGGGTTTCATCCTTGGTATGCAAGGAAGGTTCAACATAAGAAAATCAATCATTATAATAGACAACATAAACAGGTCAAAAGAAAAGAGTCACATGATCCTCTCTGCAGAAAAAGCATTTGACTAAATATAGCACCCTCTCCTGATAAAAACACTGCAAAGGATAGGAAAGAAGGAAACTTCCTCAACATGATAAGGGTTATTTATGAAAAAATAAAAAAGCTAACATCATATTCAATGATGAAACCCTAAAAGATTTCCCTCTAAGATTGGGACCAAGGCAAGGGTGCTCAATTTCTGATTTTTATTTAGCACAGTGTTAGAAGTATTTGCTTGAGCACTTAGGCAAGAAAATGATATCAAAGTCATCCAAATTAGAAAGGAAGAAGTAAACATTTCACTATTTGCAGATGACAAAGCATCTAGAGCTTATAAGTGAGTTCAATAAACTGTCAAGTTATAAGATCAATTTGCAGAAGTCAATAGCATTTCTGTACACCAATAATGATCAATCTGAGGAGGAAATCAAGAAAAGAAATCCTGTTTACAATAGCAACTAAAAGAACCAAGTACTTAGGTATAATTTAACTAAGGATGTAAAAGGCTTATATGTAGAAAACTATACAACACTGTTAAAGGAACTCAAAGAAGACCTAAATAAATGGAAGAATATTCACTGTTCATGGATAGGAAGACTAAACATCATTGAGATGTCTTTTGTACTGAAAGTGTTGAAGAGATTCAATGCAATCCCAATAAAATCACCACAGCATTTTTTTACTAAATTGGCAAAGCTAACAATGAAATTTATTTGGAAGGGAAAGCGGCCATGAATAGCCAAAGATATATTGAAAAAGAAAAGTGAAATCAGAGAATTCAGATTACCTGACTTTAAAACATACTACAAGGCTACAATGGTCAAAACTGCATGAGATTGGCACAAGGATAGACATACTGACCAATGGAACTGAACTGAGAGTTCTGATATAGATCCTCACAAATACAGTCACCTGATATTCAATAAGGCCACAAAGCTCATTCAAATGGGAGAGAATAGCCTCTTCAACAAATGTTGCTTGGAGAACTGGATATCCATATCCAAAATAATGAGAGGAATACCACTTCACACATTATACAAAAATTAACTCAAGATGGATCAAAGATATCAATATATAAGCAACACCCATAAAGCTCCTAGAAGATAATGTAGGGATGCATCTACAGGATCGTTAATTAAGAAATGATTGCATGGAATTTACACCGAAAGCATGAGCAACAAAAGAAAATTAGATAAATGGGACCTCTCCAAATTAAAAAAAAATTTGCACCTCAAAGCAGTTTGTCAAGAAAGTGAAATGTCAACCTACACAATAAGAGAAAATATTTGACAACCATATATCTGATAGGGGCCTAATCGTCAGTATATATAAAGAAATCCTACACCTTTAAAATAAAAAGTCAAACAACCCATTTTAAAAATGTGCAATTGATTTGAATAGACACTTCTCAAGAGAAGAAATTCAAATGGCTGAAACGCACATGAAAAGTTGCTCAACATATCTAGATATTAGGGAAATGCAAATCAAAACCACGAGATATCAGAGGACTATAAGTTTTGGAGAGGATGTGGAGGAATGATAACACTTATCCACTGCTGATGGGAATGCAGAATGGTTCAGCCATTTTGGAGGACAGTTTGTCAGTTCCTCAGGAAGCTAACTCTTGAAATGCCATATGATCCAGAAAACCCACTGTTGGGTATATACATGGAAGAATAGAAAGCACAGACATGAACAAATATATGTTTACCAATGATCACAGTGGCATAATTCACTACTGCCAGAAGTCGGAAATAACCCAAATGTTCATCAACAGATGAATGGATAAACACATTGTGGTGCATACATACAATGGAATATTACTCAGATGTAAGAAGGAATGCCGTATTAATACATGAGATAACTGTGTTAACACTGTTGAAGACATTATGTTGAGTGAAGCAAAATAGGCACTGAAAGACAAATAATACATGACCTCATTGATATGAATTAAGCAAATCGAGCAGGTGCACAGAGCTAGAGTGTGGAAGTTAGGTTTAAAGGAGACAGGGAGGGAGAAGGTTGTGAGTCAATGCCCATATGGGCAAAATCTATGATTAGCTGGAATGGTGTAGTTGGGCAGTGGATCAGCATGACAGTGGTACAGTGATGTTATTGGGTTGGACAGTGCTGGTTTATGAGAGGATTAGGTTGGGGAAGGTGGTTTAGACTACCCATGGAACTCGGGGGTGGCTTGGGAGATGGAGTGGGTGAACTGTGGTGATTTTAAGATATGTAGTTGAAACTATAATGTTGGGAATGTTCTTTGGGCAAATATGGCAGGGGAGAGTTACTGGTTTAAGGTGCTGGATGTAGGGGGCATACAGGACAAGGCACAACTAGGGCAGGCTTATAGGGAGTATGTAGCATTCATCTTGTCATACTGTTAAATCACGGTGTGGAGACTCACGTAATGAGCAGGAATGTATTGGACTCCTATCCTGGGGAGTACTGCTTTGATCTCAAATAGAGGGGCAGGAGTCACTTGAGAGCATAGTCAATGCCTAATAGGGGAGGATAGGCCAATATGTCAAGCCCTCAATGTTCTTGCAAGTAACTATGAATCCGGTTTTTCAATGAGATAATCTTGGTGGTTACCATGGGTCTCTAGGGGAGAGGGAGGGAGAAATAGGATAGATGGAACATGGAACATTTTTAGGATGATGGAATTGTTCTAAATGGTCTTGCAAGGATGGATACAGACCATGTCAAACTTCATCAAAATTTATAAAACTATGATCTGAAATGTAATTCACAATGTAAATCATTGACCATGGCTAGTAGCAATGTTTCAATATTTCTACATCAATTGTAACATATGTATCATCCACATGTAAAATGTTATTAATAGGGAAAAGGGGGAAAGGGAGAGGATGTTGGGCATATGGGAATCACCTATATTATGTACGTGACTTTTCTGTAACCTAAAGCTTCTTTGAAGACAAAGTGGAAAAAATAAGACACTGGGTGAATAAATGGAAGCAAATGTCACTCTAGATACAAAACAACAGATCTTACAGTGATAAAAGACATAATGTCAAAAAAATTTTTGTTTTATATTTTTATTTTTTATTATTTCAAAGTTTTAAAAAATGTTCTTGTATTTTATTCATTATTTTTTAAACTATCATTATATCATTTTCTTATTAATTGTATTGTTATTTTTTTGGCTTAAATTTTGAAGAAGTTTTGGATCACAGAAGAGTTACAACTGTGGCAGGGGTGGGTCATTGGTGTGGGGTGTCAGAGATGGGGGATGGATGGGGGGAGGTTAGCGTAGGCATACCTATAAGGCATATGAATGTGTTCAAGTGTCCATGGGGCATAGTCACAGTGGGTAGAGATTCACACAATAACCAAAGGAATATCAAATTCCCATCCTGGAGCACTCTGTCACATTCTCTAATGGGATAACAAGAATCCCCTGAGTAGAGGGGCAGTGACTAGTGAAGGAGCATGGGCAATTGACAGGCCCTTCATTGTGATGACTGTACTTATGATACTTTACTTTTGAAATTGAAACAGCACAGTGTAGCAATTTAGCAGTTTAATATAGTTATGAATTCCAAAAATAGATATTGGATTATGCTTGTAAAGTGGTCTGTTAATCTGGGCATGTTTAAGTTATGATTAGGGCATTGACTGGGCCATGTCAGCAAGACATTGAGCCCCACACCTTGGTGGGTGGGGAATCAAATATAGAAAGCATGGCAAAGGACAGAGTTGTAGTAGTTCTGATTTTGGAGTCTTGAACTGGAGCCCCAGGAAGTAAGGGACCTAGATTGTGAGGAAGGAGAGAAGGCCCTGGGAATAGACATGAGCCATTCACTTGAGAGTCTACAGCTGGCCTTGTGGACAGAGGCAAAGCCTAGAGAGCCTCATAGTCTACAGCTAACCTTCTGGAGGAAACAGAGGAGTTGAGCCCAGAGAGAAACAGAGCTCTGGGAAAAGAGGAACCCAAGAAACCTGAACCCTGGCAAACATCAGCAGCTGTCTTGCTCCAACATGTGGCAATGGACTTTGGTGAGGGAAGAAACTTACACTTTATGGCCTGGCAACTGGACTTCTACCCCAAATAAATACCCTTTTTAAAGACCAACTGATTTCTGGTCTTTTGCATCAGCACGCCTCTGGCTAACTAATACAGGATTTGGTACCGAGGAGTGAGGAAGTGCTTTTACAATTACCAAGATGTTGGAACAGTTTTATAAATAGGTAAGGGGTATTTTTTGGAGGAATTGTGAGATGCTTGATGGAAAAGGCCTAGATTGCTTTGCAGAGACTGTTGGTAGCAATATAGACCCTAAAGTTATTTTTGATAAGGCCTTGGAAGGACATAATTGTGAGATGGATGCTAAAGAGACTTTTTATGAGGGCTTAGAAGTAAATGGTGAAGCTATTATTGGAAGCTGGAGGAAAGGCAATCCATGTTTTAAAGTTGCAGAGAACTTGGCAAGATTGACTCCTGGTATTATATGGAAGACAGAATTTGAAAATGGCAAACCTGAGAATTTAGCTGGAAAACTTTCTAAGGTAAACTCCGAGAATGCAGCTTGACTTATCCTTGCAGCTTATTGCGAAATGCTAGATGAGTGGGATTAGCTCAGGCCTGAAATATTGCATGCAAAGAAAGCAGAAACTGATTCCAAACATTCCAAGCCTCTGGAAATCGGGCTCCCAGATAATAATGCCCCATTTGGGGAGTCAACTAAACTTGGAACTTGTAAATCATGGTTGAAGATGCAGTTATCTTGGAAAGACTTGTGGAAAGTCTTACTGTCTGATGGATTGGACCCCTGCTTCCTACAAGCTAAATCAACAAAGTTTTTGAGAGAGCTGTATGAACAAAACCACTGTCGCCTTAGACAAAGAAGGACATTGACAGGAGACATGGGAGGGGAAACAACATTAAGAGGAAAACCATTGAAACAGAGATCTGGAATTAAGACATCACCTTGGGCCAAGAGAAGAGCCCCATCCATGTGTACAGAGAGGGTGAGTTTGCCACAGTAGTTGAAGAGGGTGTAAGTTCCCATCCAATGTTTTGGGAGAGTTTTGCCACCCCAGGGTGCAGAGTACATTCCTCATGGATTAGGGTGGTTAAGGTCAGCACCCCATAGGACTGTAAGTGGTGCACCTGTACCCCAAAGGTTAGGGAAGGCCAGGTGGTCAACTCATTCCTCTGAGAGGGTTGAGCCTGTATGCCAAAGGTTAGGGGGAATGTTGTCTTCACCTCACTGTACTTGGGGGACTAAGACTCAAACCCAAACTTTGGGTAAAGTGTGGCAATCACTCCAACACTCTTGGAGGGTAAGGTCTAGAGCTTGGTTGACACCCAGATGTTTGATGAGTATGGAACCAAGAAAATGACCATTGGGCAAGCCTGTGGAAAAGGTCAGTCCCCATGAAGCCTCAAGGAGAAGAAACCATTGTCTTAATAATGACTCTATGACTTTGACATCTAATGAAGGATGCCCTGCAAGTTTACTAAACTGGAGAGGACTTGTGACTCACGTTTAACCTTCCAATTTCTCCTTATGGTAATGAAAATGCTTATCCTTTGTCTGTCCATTTATGTACTGGAAGCTGGTAAATGATATTGTTAGTTTCAGAGGTCCACAGCTAGAAGGGACTTTGCCTCAAGATGAACTGTATTTCTTTTAAATGATTATGATATGATTTTGTACTTGCAATGTTACTGATTTAAGGTTTTTTGAATATTGTAATGTATTTTTGGAATTTGGAGGGTGGAGTGTAGCAGTTTGGCAGTTTGATATAGTTAAGAATTCCAAAAATAGATATTGGATTATCCTTCTAATGTGGTCTGTTAATCTGGGTATGATTAAATTATGATTAGGGCATTGTCTGGGCCACATAAGTAGGACATTGAGCCCCACCCCTTGGTGAGTGGGGAATCAAATATAAAAGGCATGGCAAAGGACAGAGTTGTAGTAGTTCTGATGTTGGAATCTTGAGCTGGAGCCCCAGGAAGTAAAAGAGCTTGGTTGTGAGGAAGGAGAGAAGGCTCTGGGAAAAGGCATGAGCCATTCATCTAAGAGTCTACAGCTGACCTTGTGTAGGCAACAGAGGAGTTGATCCCAGAGAGAAACAGAGCCACAGGAAGAGAGGAACCCAAAAAGCCTGAACCCTGGCAAACATTGGCAGCTGTATTACTCCAACAAGTGGCAATGGAATTTGCTGAGGGAAGAAACTTACACTTTATGGCCTGGTAACTGTGGACTTCTACCCCAAAGAAATACCCTTTATAAAAACCAACTGATTTCTGGTATTTTTCATTAGCACCCCTTTGGCTGATTAATACACACAGTAGTATAGGGTGCCTAAGCATTACCACCTGAGACCCTCCTTGTTGATCAAACGTGGACTCTCTCTAAGCCAAACTGAGCATATAAATGCCTTACCTTCCCTCCAGTGTGGGACATGACTCCTGGGGTTGAACCTCTCTGGCACCAAGGGATTACTACCATGGATCAGCCAGCAACGTATCTGGAAAAAAATCTTGACCAAAAGGGGGAAAGGATAAAGACAAATGAGTTTATAGGGCTAAGACATTTCAAAGTGAGTCAGGAGGTCATTTCAGAGGTTATGCTCATACACATCTCAGCAGGAATCCACTGACTGCCAAAGTAAATATTACTTCAATTAGCAGGTCACCTGAGGGCTCTGGAGACATCCAGACATTATAGGTAGGGCAGACCATTCAGGAGTTTGGTGCCCTGACAGTGGGCCCTACTTTGGAATTTATGCTCCCCTGTGTGATGAAGTTGAACTCAGTTGTATTTTCCCTACACATGGCTCGTCTGCCCCTTCTATCTGAACATAAAGTTAGTACTAAAGTTGATAGGTGTATGTCTAAGAGACTTAAGTCTTTGGCTGCCCATGTGCCATATGAGCCCTGAATCCCTACAGTCTTGCAAAACTTTCTCTCAAGTTCATTGGACTCACAAGAACAACTTATAAGGAGATGATGATTGACAATGACCATTTCAAGAAACAGAGAGAGTCTGAAACTGCAACCAAGAAAGTCCCACCCATCAGCCACATGGAATCTAAGTCCCCTCTCAATTAGAGGAAGAGTGGGGATAACCATCCCAGAATCCTCAGGTTGGGGAATGGATAATGCAGTAGAGTAGATTTACAGTTGTTCTACTGTAGACTTGTGATCTTAGCAATGGGAGAACTTTTATCATGGATGTGGTGGCAGTGGTCACTGGAGGTTCTGAGGGGAGGGAGAGGGAAAAATAGGTGTAATTTGGAGGCATTTTTGGGACTTTGGAATTTTCCTGAATGACCATGTTGACAGATACAGGTCATTGTATGTCTTGTAATAACTTACAAAACCATGCAGAAGAGAGTGTAAACTACAATGTTAACTATAATCCATGCTAAGTGGCAATGCTTCAAGATATGTTCATCAATTGTGGCAAATGTACGATACTAATGAATGATGTTATTGATGTGGAAAATGTAGGAGGGCTAGGGAGTGGGGCATATGGGAATTCCCTATAATTTTTGTGTAACCTTTATGTAATCAAAGTTTCTTTAAAAAAAATTTTTTAGGTATATTAAAAAATAGCTTTAAAAAAAGAAAAAGAAAAAGCCCAAACCCTAGCACATACCAGCAGCTATCTTGCTCTGACATGTGGCAATAGACTGTGAGGGAAGTAACTTACACTTCATGGCCTGGTAATTGTAAGCTTCTACCCCAAATGAATACCCTTTATAAAAGCCAATATATTTCTGGTATTTTGCATGAGCACCCCTTTGGCTGACTAATACAGGATCTAAACCCCTTTTCAATTAGAGGTGGAGTGGGCATCATCATCCCCAAATCCTCAGGATTGGAGGATGAACAATGAACTAGAGTATACTTACTGTTATTCTACTATAGACTTATTGTGCTTCTACCAGTGAAAGAGCTTTTTTTAATTAAGGAGATTGTTATGATGTTATTACAACAGTCTAAGTGAAATATAATAGTGGGTTAGACCTGGGCTTACTTATGAATGTGACATCAACTTGTTATATTCTGGAAGCAATCTTTAAAGGAAGGGCTTTGGTGATGGTTTGGATATGTGGTGTTGAGGTGTTTATCTGAGTATCTAAAAGAATAGTTTCCATCCATTGAGATTTAGGAGGATTGCTATGCCAGCCTACAGCTGAGATCAGAAGAAGCTGGGACCACAGATCCTTAAGTGTTAGAAGGAAGGAGGGATGACACAGAGATTGGGCATCATCCTGTTTCAACTTGAGACAAGAGACTTTGGTGAAAAAGCAACATTGAATTGGACTCTTTAGGGCCTTGTAACTATAAGATCTTACCCCCCCAAAAATATCCCTTATACAAGCCAAAAACAAATTAGTGACTTAAAAGAATCAAATATTTAGGAATAAACTTAACCAAGGACAAAAATGATGTACAGACATTGCTAAATGAAGCTGAAGAAGACTTAAATAAATGAAAGGCCATTCCATGTTCATGGACTGAAAGACTACATATTTTTAAGATGTCAATTCTACCCAAACTGATTTACAGATTCAATACCATCCCAGTAAAAGTCCCAACAGCCTTTTTTTTTTTACAGAAACCAAAAGCCAATTATCAAATTTCTTTGGAAGGCTAAGGGGTACCAATTAGCCAAAAACATCTTTAAAAAGAATGAAGTTGGAGGACTCTCGCTTCCAGAATTTAAAGCATAAAATTACTTGGCTACAATGCTAAAAACAGGATGGTACTAGCATAAAGACAGACACATTGACCAATGGAACTGAATTGAGAACTCAGAAATAGACCCTCATATATAAAGGTCATGTAATTTTTGACAAGGCTGTCAAGCCCTCCCAGCTGGGCCAGAAATGTCTATTCAATAAATGGTGCTGGGAGAATTCGGTAGCCATATCGAAAAGAACTATAACTTCTACCCCAAATAAATTCCCTTTAAAAACACCAACAGGGAAGTGTATGTAGCTGAAGTGATTTGGCTTCCATCTACCATATATGAGGTGCAGGGTTCAATTCCCAGGGCCTCCTGGTGAAATGCAACCTGGCTTGTGCAGTGAGCTGGCCCAAGTGGTAGGGTGAGTGGAGAGCTGACTCAGCAAGATGATGCAACCACAAGAGACACAGAAGAGAGACAATAAGGGATGGAGAAACCCAGGGAGCTGAGGTGGCGCAAGAGACTGAGCAGCCTTTCTCCAATCCAGAAGGTCCCAGAATCAGCTCCTGGTGCCACCTAAAGAGAAGACAAGCAGACACAGAAAAAAAACTAAGAGCAGACAGCGGGTGCAAAACAAGGGGGGGGGGAGGAATGAATAAATAAGTCTTTAAAAAAATCCAACAAATTTCTGGTGTTACCTCAGCACCTTTTTGGCTGACTAATACAGCCCTTAACTGAAGAAATTTTATCCAAAGATTCCACCTACAGTAGGTTTACATGCATAGGAATAGATTATCCATAAGGACATGATTTTCTAAGGTCCACAAAAACTCAAACCGTCACACACCACCCTCTGGATCTCAGAAACACATGTTCTTTCCATATACAAAATACATTCATTCCACCACAATATTTCAAAAACCTTAAATCATTTTAGTAATAGTTTTTATTGCAAAGTCTCATCAAAATCCATTATATGTGTACAGTCTGTCCTGCAGCAAAAATTCCCCTCTGGCTGTGGAACAGTGATAGTTAAAAAATAAGTTAACTGCCTCCATTATACAAAGGAGGGACAGACATAGAATAAGCATTCCCATTACCACAGGGAGAGATTGGAAGGGAAACAGGGTCACGGTTCTCAAAGAGTTATGAAAACCTGCAGGGCATACTCCATTAGGTTTCAAATTCTGAGATTCACCTCTAGAATCATAGTTTCTTCAATTTGAGTAGTTTCTATTTTTCTATCTTCAATTAATAATCCCTCTGATGTTTCTCCCAATCAGTACATGTTTATTTCAGATACTAAGTTGTTAGAGTTCAATTTCTTTCTATTTTTTATTCCTTCAATTTCTGCACTCTTTTTGTTTTTTCATTTAATTCCTTGAGAATATTTACAATAACCCTTTTAAGTCTTTGCTAAATTTGTCATCTTTGTTTTTCTGTGACTTTTTCTATCAAACTATTTCTCCTGGTTATGGTTAATAGATTTTTATATTCTTCACACATGTCTTATTATGTGTAATTGGATATGGATGCTGCCAATATTATGTTGTCAACAGCTGTGAGTTTGTTGCTTTCCTTTAAAGCATATTTCAGTTTGTTCTATCATTCAGTTAAGCTAGTTGAGGATGAGCTTGGTGCTTTTGAGACTTGGTTTTAAGCTTTGCTAGGTTTAAGATTTACAGTAGCTGTTATTACTGTATATTATTTTAATCCTAAAATATAGATATGGCACTTGGGAGGCCTCTACTGGGTGCATGATTATTCAAAGTGTACTTGCAAATCTGTCTTGTCAAAACTCAGACACCTCCCAGTTCTGTGTGATCAATGGGAATTGTCCAGTTTACAGATCTCTTTCTTTTGTCTAGCCTTGTGCAGTTTCACCTACTTATGTGTCTTAATATAACAGCAACATTTTCAATAATTTTATGCAGACTTCCAGATACTTACATCTTTGATTTTTGCCACTTGTATTACTATTTTCAAGCTTCTCCTAATTAATTATTACTTGTTCTATCAATTATAAACAGTAACTTTTAAAATAAATTTATTTATTTCTTCCATGCCCCTAATTATTTTACACTCATTGTCTGCTCTCTGTATGTACTTCTGTGTCTGATTATCTTCTATTTAGGTGGCACCAGGACTGAACCTTGGATCTCCCAGAGTGCGGAGTGGTTGCTCAATCTCTTGTGACACCTCAGCTCCCTGGTCTGCTGCATCTCTTATTGTCTCTCTTCTGTGTCTCTTTTAGTTGTGTCATCCTGCTGTACCAGCTCTGGGTGCAGGCCAGCTCTCCACTCAGGCCTGATTGCCATGTGGACCAGCTTCCTTTTAATGATGAGGTCCTGGGAATCACACCCTGGACCTCTTATATGGTAGACAGGAGCCCAACTACTTGAGCCACATCTGCTTCCCGTGTAACTCTTAATAAAACAGCATTTTGGAGAAGAGAAAACATAGCCAATTGATGTTGCCCAGTTATTTGTTCATGCAAGCACTGGTGTAAATCTTACTGTGAGGACATTTTGTGGGCTTAAATCATTAGCATTTGATTGCACCTGTGTCTATAATGAACTGATGAGATTGCTTTCAATAATGAGATGCCCCAATGATTCAGTTGAAAGCCTTAAAAGAAGTGATAAATTCAGAAGAGATAATTTTCACCTCTAATTCAGCCAGCCAGCTTCTTCTAGCAAATTTGTTGGAAACCTTTATCAGCAGTTCAATATCATAGCTTACCCTACAAAATTTGAAATTGTGCATACTCATGGTCACATGAGACAATTTTACAAAATCTCATAATATTCACAGATATCCCCTGTGGTTCTCTTTTCCTAGAGATCCATGACCAATGCTGGGCCTTTCCATCTCCTGGTTAGGGAGATCAACATTGAGTCCTTGATTCCAGACATTACTTTCTAACTTAATCACCAGAGATACTTTAAATTTGGAATTATATTCTTTTAAATTATGTCCACTATTTTGCAAATCTGATCTACCTATGGAAACCCACTCATTGAATACCTAGTGGAGGAATTTTCTCAGGTCAATGAATCCCTCCATGGGATTCTTCAAACTAAGCAAGACATCCAAAATGTTTACATTTATATAGGGACATTTTAATTTTAGCATCAGAGACATCAACACTGTACCACCATAAGTAAATAGTGTGGCAGAATCTTTGTCCTGAACTGAAGGGCCCTAAGTACTCATATCATTAGGGGAGCACTTGTGACCTTTTAATAGGAAAGGTTGTTCTATATACACCAATTTAAAGAATAGAAAAGTCAGTAGAAGACATTAAGCCAAAAATAAATTTACTGGATGTACAGGGTGTGCCCAGACCTTGGGATTTGTTCAGTGAGTTTAATTTGGGTGGCAGGGTTCCTGGCATTGAAGCACCTGCCATCTTTTGGCTTCATTTTCCTGGTAACTATTACTCTGACCTCCCTGATCCTTTGACCTTGACAAAGTCTTAAATGCAAAATTGCAGGTACTTACCTGGTGGAAGATATCTCTGTGTTTAAAACATTAGAAGGAAAAGGAAAGTGGGATATGATGAGAATGAGGCTAACCCTCTACAAGGAATCTAGCAAATGATGGCTGATGGTGATTGGTAGATGTCAACTTCTGACAAAGCTCTTTGTCGAGAGTATGGTCAGATGGGGATATTGATAAAGAAAAGAAATGTCACCAAATATAAATTAAATTATTATTTATAATAATAATTGCAATAATAATTATAATAATGCAATACTAATATCTTTTACCCCGTAGGTAACCCAAAAGTCACCAAAACAATATTTCCTTTAAGTTTCAACATTCACCCTCTAAAATCTCCTCATTTTGTCTTATGACAACTGCTATGCATGTGCAGTTTAGACACAACCTCAATTCTGAATTTTTAACTGGTCAAAGAATTTCATGGATATATCATCTTATCAAGTATATTATTATTTTTAAATATATTTAATAAAATTTTATTGAAGTATATATTTGTACATCAATATACATAAACAATAAATGTATAATAAAATTTGTGAATTTACAAAACAAACATGCATATCATCATACAAGGTTCCCATACTCCACCACCAAAACCTTGCATTCTTGTGAAACATTTTTTAAAAATATTACCATTACCTATTGCCCATAATGAGGGATATGTCTCTTAAAGAGGAGATGTGAAAAATGAACAATTTCAACTTTGTAAGAGGATGAAATAAAGAGGTGGACACAGTACAAGCAACTATGAAGAAATTAGCTAAATTATATTAAAAAGTGTTAAATCTAAGTTTGGGCTAGAGTGTCATTTAAAAAGTAGAGAAACTTAGATTAAAGGGGCTTGAATTCATACTCAATATCCTCTGTGCAAGTCTCTACCAAGAGTTTTTGTGAAAGACAGGAGACAGGCTTGAAAATATACAGACTACTATCAAATCAGTACCAAATATTCTTCTCTCTAACCAAACAAGAAACTGCTATTACTTTTTAAAATCCCTTTTTATTTTTAAAGAAGCTTTAGATTTCATAAATGATATATAAAAAATATAGGGGATTCCCATACACCCCACCCACTTCCCCTCCCACACTTCCCCATTAACAGCATCTTTGATTATTGTGGTACATCTGTTAT
The DNA here is from genome assembly GCA_026826555.1 of Tolypeutes matacus. Lineage (NCBI taxonomy): Eukaryota > Metazoa > Chordata > Mammalia > Cingulata > Chlamyphoridae > Tolypeutes > Tolypeutes matacus. The sequence goes on along the minus strand of JAKSZT010021474.1, from coordinate 752,858 downwards.
ACTTGATGAACATATATTGAAGCATTTTTACTAACCATAGTCAAGAGTTTACATTATAGTTCATATGCCAGGTGAGCCCTGAATCTCAGCAGGGTTGGGGGAAAGTATATTATTTTCACACTCTGCATTTTCTTTATGGTATGGGGCAGAGGAATTGATGGATAAGAAAGCCCCTTACAAATCATAAAGCACTGGCACTGTGCCCATATTTTTACATCTCTTAGCATTAGTCAAACCATCCTACAGATTCTGTTCTTTGTTAAACTTTATAAAATTTCATATAAAGTAAGTTTTCTTCCAATTCAGATCTCCAGTATGATACCCTGGAGTTAAGCATTCTTAAGAGTTTCTTGTCAATTGTTCCAGAAATTTTCAAGACATACTGCAAATCTGTGTGTGTGTGTGCGTGTGTGTGTTTGTGTGTGCTTGAAGCACACTCTACTCCATTCCTGAAAAAAAGAAATATGAAATCCCCTACATAATTTTATATTAGCTATTTGCCACTATCCAAAAAATTAAAAATAAGCAGGTGAAATTAATTATAAGAATGTATTTTATTTCACCTAATATATCCCAAATATCATTTCAAGTAGTTATAAATATAGCAGTGTTTTAAATTTAATTGGAGTGAGTTTTAAAGAACTCAAACTTCCCATTTTAATAACTTTCAATTGTATATTTCAGTGGCATTAATTTCATTCTTAATGAGGTCCTACCATCACCAGCATCCATATTGAAACTTTCAGCATACGAGAATGAAACCCTGTACATAGTAAGCCATAACTCTCCATTCTGGTTCCACTCCTGACACTGGTCACCTGTAGTCTATTTTGTCTCTATAAATTGGCTTCATCTGGGTATTTCCTATAAGTGAAATTATAAATATCCTTGCATTTCTGTTCTATTCCACTCAAGATGATGTCTTCAAGGTTCATTCACCTTGTGCAGTGTATCACAACTATATCATTTTTTGGCTGAATTATATTCCTTTATATGTATAAACCACATTTTTTTCATCCTTTCATCTGCTTGATGATCTGCTTGAAAGTCAAGTTTCTCTCTGGCTATTGAGAATGATGCTGCCTTGAACAATGATGTATAAATATCTACTTGAGTCCCTGCTTTCAATTTCTGGTAATATACACTTAGAAGTGGGAATGTTGGACCATATGTTAATTTTATACATGTCTTTCTGGGGTCCAGCTAGACTAATATTCAAGAGATTGCACATAGAAACAAAATGTAATTGTTCCAATTTTTCCACATCTCTGTTAATACTTGTTATTTTCCATGTTCCAGCTGAACCCTGAATTTCAGCAGAGTTGCAACACCTACTCTCCAGTTCATTGGACTCACCCAGGATAACTAGCAAGGAGATGAAGATGGACAAGGCCCATTCCATGAATTTTTAAAAATAACAGCCATACTATTGAGAGTGGAATGGTTCCTCATAGTGGCTTTAAGTGGCATTTCCCTAAAGACTCTTCTGTTGAGCATCTAGTCACATGCTTGTCTGAACATCTTCATTGGAGAAATGTCTATTTTAACCCTTTTCCCATTTTAAATTGTATTTTTCAATGTTTTCCTGTATAGATGAAGTGTTATTTATGTATCCCTGATATTAATCCCTTATCAGATATTATTTCTCCCATTGTATAAGATGTCTTTTCAATTTCCTGATATTGTCCTTTGAATTTAAAAATTTGTTTTTAATTCTGGCAAAGTTAATTTTATCTATTTTTGTTCTTTGGTATTCATGCTTTGGGCATCATTTCTTTGAAATCACTGCCAAATCCAAGGTCATGAAGGGTTTCCCTGTGTTTTCTTCTAGAGTGTTCTGATTTGAGCTGTAAAGTTTAGGCCCTTGAAAAATTTTTGAGTTCATATCTGTTTATAGTGTAGGTATTGGCACGTGGACGTCTAGGTTTCCTTACACCATTGGTTAAAGGGACAATTATTTTCCCATTTTATATACTTGCATCTCTTGTCCACAATCTGTGAACTCTGAATGTGTGAGTTAATTCTGGGATGCCCAATTCTTTTCCCTTGTTCTACATGTTTATCTCTAGGCCATAACCAACTCATTTGATGACTGTAGCTTGTAGTGAAATTTGAATTTAAGAAGTGTCATTCAATGGAATATTATGCAGCTGTAAGAAGAAATGAAGTCATAAAGCATACAAGGATGAACAAGGAAGACATTATGTTGAGTGAAGCAAGCCAGACACAAAAGGACAAATACTGTATGATTGTATTACTATGAACCAAATATATTGGGTAACATACTGTTTGATTAAAAAAAAAATTATATGATTCCAGTACATTTAATTGAGATATGTATTTATTCAGCTGTGTTTACTTTTGAGTTTTTAATTGTTTAATGTTTTTAAAAAATAAGTTAAGATTTTTTTTTAATTTTTAAAAAAATTATTTATTTATTTTTATTGTGGGTAAAAATCAAAATTCTCACAATACATAAAAACATTTGCAAAATGATATATAAATATATATGCATATATGTGTATTTGCTTACAAAAATGTTATTTATATATATATATATATATACATATATTTTAAGAGGTGCTTAGATTACCCAAAATATTACACAGAACCTTTTTAAAGGATGAAATAAATAAATTTAGAATTGCAGAAAGAAACTTTGCAGGAAGAATGGATAAAATGTCACTCTGATTTTCCTGTCAGAAAGGTCAAAAGGTAAAGCTCAGGGCACAAACTTATCCAATTAAATGTAGAATACGAATTGACTTGGATAGTAAAAAGAGTCTTTTTTGATACTGAATTAGGTGAGGAAGATGCCTCAAAAAGTTGAGTGGAGTTGAGGTATCAATTAAATTAAAATTGTGAAAACCTTAAATAGGGCCAATAGTCCTGGATTATTCCCTGGAACATTCCATGCCCCCCCAAACAGCCTACACCCAGGGACATTCCCTATGATCAGCACTCCAATGAGCACCTGGCCAAATTGTGCATTCACCCCTGACATTCTCAGGAGGACCAAAACATCCACCTACCTTTTCTCCCTGGATGCCCACCTCCCCTACTTGGTATGGGGAGACAATGTGAACAATCTTCAGGATGTCACAAGGATGATGTACACCAACAGCTTGATTATGGGCATATGCCAACAAAGCCATAATCTCCTCATGCACAGACACTGCCAGTGTGTGATTGAACATTTGGCAGGGACAATAAGATGGGAGGGTCCCAGCCACAAATAGGTGAATAAGAAAACAGACATCTGGTATGCTGTGAGCCTTAGTTTGGGTTCCAATCCCTGTTCCCTAACATTCCAGCTGATTTCTTAACCTCCTTGAGCTGTACTGTCCCTAACCATCAAAAAATTATACACCTTCCTTGACTAAGCTGGAATCTGGGCCAGGCCCTAAGACTCTCCACATGCAGAAACTGGCCCAGAGTATGGGGATACAATGAGAAAGAAGCAGATTAGTGTTTCTCAGCCTACAAATGAGGTGAGAATGGAGAGTAAATGTCCAGTAAGATAAGGTTCAAGTTAGGGGTGAATTCAGATCCTGGACCAAACAGTGACAACAGTTGTTCAATGTTACATGTATGTAAGACACTGATATGCACACTACAACAGAATAATAATAAGTAAATAAGTTTAAAATGTACTTAAAATGAAAAAATAAATATAACCATGAAAAATATAAAATACAAAGAAAAATGTTACGAAGAGAAAATAAATGGCCTTCTCAGGTGGAGGGAAGGAAGTTTCCTTCTCTTGGGCTAGCCCAAGATGAAGTAGGTGTAAGGCTTCATCTGCTTCTTGGGCTGTCTCCAGCTCTTCAGAAAAATCTCCTGTGAACAGCGATTCTGGAGCCAGGAATGATGTTGTCTCCATCTCCACCCTTGGCCATGGTGGTATTTGTGCCACCATCTCGGGAGCAGACATTGAATGCACACTTAGGGCTACATACTCAAAAATGCAGCATGGACTTTGATCTAAACCCAAAGCTAGTCCAAAATCCATCGTTTGAAGGGGCTGCAAATCTTCATGTGCTGGTGATACAGCAGGAGCTAAGTTAGAGGCAGGCGATGGAGGTAGCACTAGAGTTGGAAGAGAAGGAGGTATTCACCAGCTTGATAGTTTCCACATGCCATTTTAAAGGCACAAAATATCCCTAATCATTTCAGATACAAAACCCCCAAAACCACCACACCCATACCAGGAAATTTTCCTGGGTAGAGGTCTACCTGATGTCCCTTCTGATGTTCCTGTTATTCCTGCACAACCCCAACCATGAAGATCCTGCCTAGATTATCTACCTGTCCCATCTCCTCAGGCTCATGAGCACCCACTCCCAGAATTGCTCACCTTTTCGCTTGGAGTCCCTTGATTGATGAAATTCAAGTTGGCGACAGGCAGTATGGGAACTCTTTTGGAAAGTCAAGGCAATAATTTTAATATCCATGGAGGCCATGCAGTCCCTTGAGGCCATCCGGTCCTTGAGAATAGGAGAAAACTGGGGCCAGAAGAAGTCCCCACTGGGATGGTTCACCCAGGGTCTGAGCATAGATCCGATGGCACTGTGAGAGGAGTGTAGACAGCAAGGGAGAAAGGCAGTCCCTTTCAACCCAGTTTCCCTTCTGAAGGTATCTGTGTTTGTTTGCAGAAGACTCCTTTACATGACCTTGCCCATCCCCAGCACCTGCACACACTACCCCTCCACTCTCAGTCCTGGCACAGCCTGACTGTACCCAAGCTAAGGAGTGAGGACTATTGTCAATCATAGAAGGCTCCTGTTTAATATATGAACAAATTTTACATACATCAAAGCCCCTGACACATATCTGTCTATCTTCCCTGCCCCATCCACAAAGGAATCTGGGTTGCAGAATTGCAGGGAAAGGCAGAAACTGCCCTGCTCATTGCACTGTTTTGGAAAATTAGGTGCCCTTAAATACCTGGTTAGTGAGGACCTCCTGCACCATCTTCCAGGTCCTAACTGTACCTCAGCATGAGGCCAAAATAACAAGAGTTGCCATATTATTTGAGGGCCTGTGAGTGTCACATCCCCTTCATATTGTTTTTCTTGTTGGCACGGGCACTGCCTTACCCCACCTTGCCTACAGCTTAGCACACTTAATTGAACATCTGGGCAAAATGGATAAAAATTTTCTCAATGCGTCTACTTTCCTAAGAACATGGAATTATTTGCAAGATGGTGCAGTGGGGACAAATCAAACCAAGATGGGAAACATCTGATTTGGTGACACAGTGATCTGACCTACACTTCTTAGCCACTACACCCACTGCACATTTCCAATTCAACTGTGCAGTTTGGAGCCCTTTTTTCTGACCCATGATCAACTCACAGTTTTATTTGGTACAGAGATCTTTCATCTCCTTGAGAGAGACATGAATGCTCATGAGATCAAATGTAGGTGACTGATTCCCTAGTGTAATGGAAGCTTAAGAGGCAGGGATTTTTTCTGCTTCATTCCTCCAACTAACATAAATTTTCCAATGTCCCTACACACGTAGGTAGCCAGGATGTGTTTTTCAATTGAGCCCCATGATCACCTTTCCACATGTCACACTGTGTCTGTAGGAATTCTCTGAAAGCCCAGAGAACCCTGACATTAGAAGAAATCAGATGGGAATCTCCAGGATGGATTCTGCAGCATTCTTTGCAAATGGGAAATAAGCCAGACCCTGGGAAGATGATTGGTCAAGACTGTGACAGATGCGTCTAACCAGGGGAAGGAAAAGAACCTGATCAGACTCTGCACATCTATCAGCCCATCAGACCTGTGTGAACACTTTCCACAGGTTATCTGCTTAGCTCTTGACAATGATCCTGTAATTTATGTTCTCTAAATCTTACTCCCTGAGGAGACTCGAGAGTTCAGAAATGGGTAATGACAAACCCAGACTTACAAAGAATCCGGACTGAGTCAGGGATATGGAGGGGTTGAGGGTACTTATCAGGAGCTGGATCAGGACCAGTTGAGAGGGCATGAAGATTTGATCATTCATTAGAAATGGACAGGAAACAAGCAGCTCCTTGTCCAGGTGGGTGGGCATCATCCTCTATTCTGGCTCCTGTTGCCTGGTTGTACTGGGGATAATCATCCCAAAAAAGCTCACTAACCACAGCTGTTAGAGCTGTGGCTGGATGGAGGATGAACCCTAGAAATAGCCATAAATTTGGCTCTTACACAAAAGAAGTTGCAAAAGCCAGAAGGCGCTCCAGCTCTATAAGTGTTACTGTGCCTGTTGCTGAGTTTGGAGCAGGAGATAGTGCTGGCAATGAAGCCAGCCATGGAGATGACATTGCAGCTTGAAGATGAGGATGGTCTCCCACAAGGACACCTTTCCAAGTGCCTTTTCAAGGACAGAATACGTCCCCAAGCCTTTCAGGTGCAAAACACCCAAACACACCACATCCAAACCAGGAAACTTTTCTAGGTAGTGGTCCAGTTTAGGTCCCTTGTGAATTTCCTCCTACTCCTGCATAACCCTAGACCTGGGGATCCTGCCTGCATTCTCCACTCACGGCATGTCCTCAGGGTCACAGGCACCCACTCCCAAACATCCTCACCTTCTGCCTAGAAATCCCTTGATTACTGTAACTCAAGATGGGAATGGGCAGGATGGGACCTCCATTGAAATGCCAAGCCCACAATTTGCATGTACATGGAGACCATGATGTGCTTGCGAATAAGACAGCATTGGGGCTGGAAAAAGTCCCCACTGGTAGGTTCCACCCAGTTTATGAGCATAGAGGTGATGGCACTGTGAGAAAAATGTAGATAGCCGATTAGAGAGTCCTTCCCTTTCAACCCACTTTCTCTTCTGAAAGTATCCATGAGTGTGTTTTGGGTGGGCTCCTGTGCATGTCCCTGCCCATCCCCAGACCCTGCACCCACTCCTCAAATCCTCAAACTCTCTCAGATCTGGCAGTGACTTTCTGTCCCCTAACTGGGGACTGAGGATTAGTGTCAATCATAGAAGGCTTGTGTCCAATATTTGAACAAATGTTACTTATATCAAGGACCCATGCCACATATTTTTCTGTCTTCCCTGCTCCCTTCAGAAGGGAATTGGTGTTGCAGAAAGACAAAGGTAGGCAGCAACTGCTTTGCTCATTAAACTGTTTTTTGAAAATTAGGTGCTGTTAAATACCTGGTGAATGAGGACCTCCTGCTCCATTTTCCAGTTCCTAACTGTATGTCAGCTTGAGGCCAACATACCAAGAGCTGCCATATTCTTTGAGGGCCTGTGAGTGTCTCATCCCTTCCATATTGTTCTTGTGTTGGCACAGGCACTGCCTTACCCCAACTTGCCTACAGCTCAACACCCTTAATTGAGCCTCTAGGCAAAGTACGTAGCAATTTGCTCAACACATCTACTGTCCTGGGACCATCGATCCTATTTACAGGATGGTGCAGGTGGGGACAAATCAAACCAAGATGGGAAGCATCAGATATGTGAGACAGAGGGATCTGACCTGAACTTTACAGCTACTACCCCCACAGCACATTTCTGACTCAACCCTGGGGAGTTTGGAGTACTTGTTTTTCACATAGATTCTACTCACATTTTTCTTATTTCCAGCGGTCTTCCTTGCTCTTCAGAATTCTGGTGGATTTGCCCATTCCTATAGAGAACCATTGTGCATCATACCTAACATGCTTTGCTCTCACTATGCTTGTAAGGTCTATTGTATTTGTCTGACTCTCCTGTGGAATGGAAGTACAAGAGGCAGGAATTTTTCCTCCTTCATTCTTTCAACTACTAAATTTTGCAAAGTCCCTATACACATAGTCACCCACTCTTTACTTGTTGATTGAGCCCAATGATCAGACTCTCAGATATCAGATTTCACCTCTTCTACTTCTCCTGTCCCCTCAATGCCTTTTGACTAGACTTTGTTTGAAGACATCCATGGTGGAATCTTCAATCTTCTTTACAAAGTCTATGCCTTACCCTGGGCTAGTAAAGTCTGAGTCAGAGGCTTCTCTATAGATGAGTTGAATATAATTCTGTCCATCTCCAGCCCCTATGACAGCTCATCATGCAAGACCTGGCCTTGGTCAGCATTTCCTGTATCTCATCCCATTTGAACATCTCAATAACACTTCACTATGTGTCCTCTAGCCTCCTACTCTTCCAAGAGGCAATATGAGGCTCAGAGAAATGAATTGACCTCCAAACTCCCAAGGAGAAGGCTGGCAGAGAGAGTCCACAGAAGGGTCATTGTGCTCACCTGGTGACCATTTGTATATATGTCTGTTGGGTGGGGAAGATAGCTTGGATGTTCCCCAGGATGTTGAATGTGTCCAGGTACTCCTTGTCCAGGTGGACAGGCTCCAGATTCTGCATTGGTTTCTCCTTCCTGCTGGACTTGAAGTTTCTGTGCACCAAGGTGTTCTCTTTCACATCCTCAGCAAGGTCATTTTCACACTGGCAGATAGAGTGTTGGGACAAAAAAGACACATGAAGTCAGCAAGTTCAAAAGGTCCAAAAGGAGAGTTAAAGCTAGTGTTTGAACCTGGAAATCCCTGTCCTCAGTGGCTGTGACAGGAGGTGGATCATGGGTCCCTCTTAGTTGATGACAAGGCACAGTAAGACCCATCCTGGGTTCATGCATTTGATTTCAAAGACTTCAAAGACCTTCACTCCTGTCTTTCAAAGTAATGGGAGTTTTGAAACCTGAGGTTAAGGTGATACCAGACTTTGTAAAGGATAAATTCCTGGAGATTCTGGGATGGGAGAAGGACCATGGATTGACCAACAAGTGACCTGATGCCAGGGGGAAGAGAAATTTCTAATGGTCTTGAAAATATTCAAGTGTAGATTGCATTCTATGGGGCAATTGTAAATTTGATTCTACCTTGCTGACACCAGATGGACAAATTTTAAGAATGTTCTCACCCAGGGTTAGCAGATTGCAGGGAAGCAACAGCCATCATTGCCTGCTTTGGGATGCCTGAATTGCTTTAAGGAATCTGGTCCCAGTCATTCAAACTTAAAATATGTATAGTGTTTGAACAAGGTATCCCATTCCTAGGAGCCCATACTGGGAGAAGTGGAAACATTAGACTATTCATGATCACATGACTTTCCCTGCAGACCTGTTGAAATGGCAACAGGAAGGAGTCCCATCTAGTTCCAGGGGAAGTGAGGCTGGACATTTGAGGTTCCTGGCCTCCCCTTTGAAACATGATGCCACCTTGTCACCTGACCTGGAAGGATCTTGATACTGAAATCCATGAGTTTGCAAGTTGCAGAGAAACATGAAGTACCGTATGTTATTCTCACCTTTTATAGGTAAAAACAACCTAGGAAACATGAGGATGCATAAGGATGGAGAAGGTATTGAGAGACATTCTTGCTGAATGCAGGTGGGCCACCTGGGGATGGGGAGCACCTAGGAGCAGGTAGATTATACAACCAAGGCAGGATCAAAAACAAAGATAGTCATGGTTTAACAAGAAAATGAATCATTATAAAAACCTCATTTCTGATATTCCAACAAACATTGTACCTGGTCATGACTGGGGCTGGGTTTTGTGGGTGGGAGATTGTTTCTGATTCCTCAGGGAGAGGGACTGAGGTCTAACAATGAGAATCCCTAGCAGGAAACCTCTAGATTCTGGCAAGATAGTATTGGTCAAGGAGTCTCCTGGCTGTCTTGGACCTGTGTGGAGAGCCCTTAGCTCCCATCTCACCTCAGGTTTGTTCTGGCCTCCATTTTTGGCCATGCCTGCTGACACCCTGGTCAGGGAGGTGGTGTTGAAGAGAACATCATCCTGCTCTGAGCTAGTCTCATGGATGGAGTGCTGCAAAGACAGGGCCATCATCAGGGCCACAAACATCAAGGCCCAGCCTGGTAGTCAGCCAGAAGAACAACCCCACATGAACTTCTACTTCCTGTTGAGGCAAAGACCCTGTCTGTATATACCTATTCCTCAGAGGGAGACAACAGCTCCCTTGCTCAGGATCAATGGCTGGGCAGCAGGGTATCAATGCCAGGCCTCCCCTTCTGGTCCTGCCTGCCATGAACTGGATGTGAATGTGATGAGCCCACCAGGTGTTCACCCCCAGTCACCTCTCTCTGCCCACCCCCAGTACACACTCATGCCCTCCCCTCTGTACAACCATACTGGGAGTGGGAGAAGCTGAGGCTGCCCAGAAAGGATCTCAGTGTCATCCTGGACTGCATCCCCCTACCCTGGGTCCCCTGGGTTACATTTGATTTCCTCCTGGTAAATGGCCAAAGTCTTTGAGGGTGAGGGTTGAGCCAATGACTGCAATGTCTAATAAAGATCTCATTGTGGGGTTTCCTGTGGCCAATGCCTCAGGAAGCAGGTAGACAACAGCAAAAGAAAATCTTCCCTTGAGCACCTATGCTTGAATGAGCTCTTAGGAGCAGTCTCTAGAATGTGGGTGCCTGGCTACCAGGGTTCAAAGTTCTTTTCTGTTCTATCTCCAAGGAAGTGCATTAACTTCCTTATCCCCTTCCATGTGCCCCCTCCCTGGATAACAACTCCCTATTGTCCACTTTGGGCTGCTGACTGCTTACCCTCCCATCCCATGGCATTTCCCATCTGTACACAATTTTACCAGCACAGCCCTAATGGATGTCCTGCTACGCCTGGGGGCATCAAGAACCATCTGTGAAAACTGAACTGGGTTCACAGTCTTCCTCATCCTGCCAGTTCTGTGACCCTGGGAATGTCTTTGTGTCTCTCAGGGCCTTCCAAATTTCCCCTGCTGCACAAGGCATTAAATATAGCTTATACTTCCCAGGAATGGCATTAGGTGGGTGTGAGAAAATTCCTAGAAAACTTGAGGCCTGGTCTCACATCTAGCCAATGAACAAATGAATAGAAGGAAGAATTACAAGATGGGGTGGGACACAGCAGGAAACACAACTCAAAACAAGTCTGAGTTCTGGCAGTGTGATCTTGAGAAAATCATGAACACCTTGGCTTCATTTCCCAGTCTACACCAGGAGGGGCTTGAAATTCAGTGAAAAGCAGACTTTGTCATCTACACGTTTAAAGCTCTCCAAAGATTTCCCATTCCATTTAGCATCAGATCCAAGGCTCCCACAAGGTCTGACTGGATCATAGTCCCCATAGATGACCCTGTGGTCTGCCATGCTCTGCTCCACCCCAAGTTCTCAGTTCCCCAATCCTCCAAGTCTTTGTTCAGAAGGACCCCTCAGGTATAGGACACTATTTCCAGCACCCCAGAGTACCATGGGTCCTCAATGGAGAACCAAGACCAAATAATTCTCCTAGTCTGTAGAATACTTCAGGTCACCCACTCCAAGCACCCCAATTTATAGAGGGGGAAAATGAGGCCTTCTTTCCAGTAGCCTCCTTCTACTCTTTGAGTACATCCTAATTCCTGGTGCTCAGATGGGTGGAGGCAGGACCTCAGTTCTGTCCTCTCCTGCTTGCCCTGGGGATGACTCTCCCCAGGCAGAACCCTGGGAACCTCCAAGATCCCAGTGCCCATCAGGCTGGCATCTCCTCACTCCCATGTTTAGGCTATGGATATGTTGACAGGAGAAAGAGGCCTCTGCCACATGGCAGAACTGACTTCATCCCCTTGTTTCTTTCTCTTTTCCAGCTCCCTGTTGCCAGGCCCTACTCTACCTCCCCTCCATCATCCCTACCTGTTTAGTCTGTGTGTGTGGGCAGTGCTCCTGAAGGTATTTGGGGATGCTGAGAGGAAAACAGCCTCATATGGGCAGAAGCAGGCAGGAGTCCTCCAAGATTTAGGGGCTGTCATATTCAAAGTTTCTATGCAAGAGGGTTGAGCCCATGCCTCAAGATGTCAGAAGTTTCCAGGTCCTCTGGATTCTGCCCACCCTTTATGCTTTGAGCCCAGCCTTTTTCTCTGGAACTTGAATTCTTAATTGTAAAGTGAGGGTTTGAAAATGGATCTGGTTCATTCATTCAACAAATATTTAATGAACATCTACTATGTGTTGGGAGCTGTTATATGTTCTGGGGATATGGCACTGAACCACATAATGTCCCTGATCTCATAATATTTCCATTCCAGGTTATTAAATATTCAATCATGAAAAAAAGAAAGTGAATGGATGTAGGTTAGGAGGTGCTCAGCGAGGACAGGGTGCAGTCCTCCCCCAGCTTGTATAGAGGTGGGTGGAGCCACAATTGGGGGTGCGCAGCATGTGAACGCCCTTAAAGCCAGGACATAAAGGATAGTGCGCAGGGTGCTCAGGCTCTTGCCCACAGCACGGTGCACATATGGGGCCTGCGCTGGACAGAGGAAGGTACCTGCAGGGGTTGTGCCTCACCCAGTATGTGCAAGGAGCCAACGGCCCTGCACCGCCCCCCCCCCCACATCCCTGCTCTTTGTCAACTTGCACATGGGGCCTTGGAACACCCCAAATCTAGCTAGACTCATCTCTCTGATCATGGACTGGGCCAGTTGGAGAGCATGAAGTTGCAGGAGCCTCAGAATGCACTGACTGTCAGATCCACCAATGGGCATGAATCTGTAAACCTGCAGGATGCCAATGATACCAGGAGGAGGTCAGGTCAGGCCCCGTCCCTCCACTACCTTTCCCCATTCCAGTTAGTGCAATGTGGGTGGGAGTAGGCCCTGAATGGAGGCAGACCCTTGTGTTTCCTAGTGTAGGATCTGGCCAGTTCCTATTGTCAGGGAGCCCCTCCTGGCCCAGGTCTGTTCCCTCTTTTGTAGATGAGCCACAGGCTCCAGCAGTCAAGTCCCCACAGCTCTCATGAACAAAGCCCATCCCAAAGGTATGTTATTGCAGGTCCTTGTGCTGACACTCGGGGGTTTTTCCAGGGCTGGAGGCCTGTCTGCTAAGTGAGCTCCTGACTCCAGGCCCTTCAGGCTCACATCTGCCCAGCTTTAGTCCCTACATACTCTCATAGATGCGGGTCACTCACTCACTTTGCCATCAAGGGAACTGAGATTTTGTGAAGTCACCACATTATCGAAGGCAGATCTGAAGCTGCCAAGGGCTGGGCAGGTGCCAGGTAAGGAGGCTGTAGTGAGGCTGTGTACTGGATGGGGAGCATGCTTGGGGGCATCTGACCTGATCACACACGGCTTGACGCCCATGGAAGGAATCCTGGGATCTTCAGGGTGTGGAAAAACAGGGGGACCTGATACAGCAGACTGGCCTGCCAGAGTCACAGCAATGCAGTGCTGGAGGGAACTGAGTGGGCACCTTTCTTCCCCATCTCTAGCATAAGTGAGGGATGAGGATCTGCCTCAGTGCCTTTCTGGGCACACAGAAGTTATGGTGGATGTCTGCCTCCACCTAGAGTTGAGCAAGCTGGCTGGAAGCCCAGAGCAGAACCTTGGCCAGAGTTGTCATTCAGGAGAAATTGGTATCCAGAAAAGTCACATCCAGAGACCAGGGATACGCTGCCCCAAACCTCTGATCCCCTGGAGGCTCTTATACCTGTCACCAATGTCCACAGTGCTGCAGGGAAAGGGAATCTGTTTTTCCATAATATTTTGAATGGATATTTTTGGTAACATAAAATCACATTTCCACCTTTAAGGGCCCAATCATACTACAAGATACTGAAATCCATTCTATTCATATCATCTTAATATTTAAAATGCCTCATTGATTTTCCATTTTTAAAATTGAATTATAAACAAAGCATATCAACAAACTTAAAATTACAGAAGAGAATGGAAAAGTCTAAAAGCCTGTATTTTACTGTGTATCAGCTGAAAAGAAGGGAGAAGGAAGGGGTGAAGGCAAAGCTAAGCTGTGAAGACTTCTCCTTAGCTTCCGGAATAGGGACGCAGTGGAGCCTGTCTAGTTGATGAATCAATAGTATGGTTAATTTCATATCAACTTGAATGGGTAATTGTGATGTTTTGGAGCTGTATTAACCCCAGAAAAATCTTGTTGTTAAAGCTGACATACTGCTGTGTGTATAAACCTATCATAAATAAGACTTTTGGGTTAGATTTAGTCAATGAAGTCCTGACCCATATAATCATATTCTTACTGGAGTCCTTTATAAACAGGATAGATATTGACAGAGACAGAGACACAGAGAGAGAAAAGGCCATGGGAACCAGAATCTGTGGGCAACAAAACCCAGATGAGTGACTTTGCATGTACAGGAGTCCGGGATGCTGCACAGCCAGGCTTTGAGGAGAATGTAGCTCCTTACAGTGCCTTGATTTAAACATGTCCATGGCCTCAGAACCGTAAGCTTTTAAGCTAATAAATCCCCATTTTAAAAGCCAACCCATTTTAGGTATATTGCTTTCAGCCACCTAGGTAACCAGAACAGTAATGGTGTTCAGTAGTTTAATCAAACAAGCACTGGTCTGATTGTTGCTATGAGATATTTCATGACTTGAAACCATTAGTCAGTTGATTTCATCTATGGCTGATTATATTTACAATCAATACAGGAGTTTGCCTTCAGCTTTGAGGGAAAAGTTAACCCATCAATTGAATGCATTAAAGGAAGAATTGATGGTTTCAGGACTCAGAAAAAAAGAATTTCTATCTCTACTAGAGACAGGTAAGTTTTCCTGGAGAATTCATTATCAAGTTCATTGGGGTTTTCACTTGCTGCCTGTCATAGGGAATTTGGATTTGCCAATGCTCACAGTTACATGAACCAATGTGTATTTTTAAAAATCTCTGAATATTTACATATATTTATCCTGTCTGTTTTGTTTCTCTGGATAATTGGCTAAAGGAGACTTTGGTACTGAGAATGGTTCTTAAGAAGCAGAACCTTTAAGATAAGATTTCTGAGTTGAGGCTGGAGTTTTCTAATTGATTCTCTAATATTGTTTTAGTTCACTAAATGCTGCTGGGAGAAATATACCATAAATTGGTTGGCTTTTGTAATGAGGATTTATTAGGTTAAAAGCTTACATTTCTGAGGCCATGAAAGTGTCCAAATCAAGACATCATCCAGAGATCCTTTCTTCCTGAGCTGCAGCTCTGGGCAATCAGACACATGGTGGTGTCTGCCTGTCACTCCCATCTCTAACATCCTATTTCATCAGCTTCTGTGTAGAGTAGCTTCCTCTCAGGTTCTGTGTTCCTTTCATTTTGGCCTCAGGCTCCTGGTGTCTTTGCTCTCAGCTTCTGGTTTCCTCTCTACCTCTTCAGCTTATTTTGATATCTGTGGCTTTTTTTTTTTTTGCCACCATTTATACAGGACTACAGTAAGAGGATTCAGACCCAACCTAAGCCACACAATCTAATCAAAGGCCCTTGTAGCAGTTTGATATCATTTATGAATTCCAAAATTAGATATTGGTTTATGGTTATAAAATGATTTGCTCCTCTGGGCATATTAGATTGAATTAACCTCAGAGGTTTCACTTTTACTTGATTAAATTAAGATTAGGGATTTGATTGGGCAACATCAGTAGGATGTAGTTGGAAAAACACATGACAGAGGAAAGAGTTGCCGTTTTTTGATACTGAAACTTCAGGTAGTAAAATGCACAGGGATAGAGATGGCTCCTTAGACACAGCAGAGCCCCAGTAAGAGAGGGAAACTAATAGTCTACAGCTGACCTTATGGAGAAACTAGAGCAGCTGAGCCTGGAGGAGAAGGATCCCCAGGAGAGAGACAGCACTTACTCAGCCTACAGCTGATATTGAAAGAAGTTGGGACCATGGAGCCATAGGAGGAAGAGGGAGGCTGAACCCTTGCCTTGCTCCAACACGTGGCAACAGACTTTGGTGAGGGAAAGACCTTATGCTTTATGGCCTGGTAACTGTAAGCTTCTACCCAAACAAATAGCATTTATAACAACCAAAAATTTCTGGTATTTTATAACAGCAACCCTTTGGCTGACTAATACAGCCCTTAACTAAAGACGTTTAATCAAACGATCCCACCTACAATATGTATATGTGCATAGGAATGGATTAACCCTAAGGACATGATATTTTAAGGTCCACAAAAGCTCAAATTGTCATACACCACACTCTGGACCTCAGAAATACATGTTCTGTCCATATGCAAAATACATTCATTCCACCACAATATTTCAAAAGCCTTAAATCTTTTAGTAACAGTTTTAAGTACAGAATCTCATCAAAATCAGTTAGAGGCATATAGTCTTTCCCGGGGCAAAAATTCTTCTCTAACTGTGGAACTGTGAAACTTAAAAATTAAGTTAACTGCCTCCATTGTACAAAGGAGGGACTTTCATGAAATAAGCATTCCCATTACCATAGGGAGAAATTGGAAAAGAAACAGGGCTCACAGGTTCCAAATAGTTCTGAAAACTTGCAAGGCATACTCCATTAGGTTTCAAAGTCTGAGAGTCACCCAGTGAACCAAGGTTGCTTCTCCTTGGGGCCTGATGGAGCAGCAATCTCATCCTTTCCAAGGACTTTCCCACAGCCATTTTCTCAACTCCAAACTCATCAAGCATCTGGGGGAATCAGAACTCTAGGCCCCACCCCTGTGAACAATGGGATGACAGCCAGACTCCCATTTCCAGGGGAATGTGCTCCACCCTCTCTGACACCTGGGAGGCAGCACTCTTCAAACAGTGGAGCACAAGGCAACCACTCTCCAAGCTGTGGGGCATACTCACCCTTTCTGCACACATGGGTGAGTTTGCGGTCTGAGCTCAGCAATATGTCTTTAGTCCAGAACACAACTTCCATGGTACTTCCATTATAATCATTTTCCTTCAAACTCTCACTTTCCTGTCCCATTTAGTTCAAGATGGCAGTATTTCTGTTTCACACAGAACTCCCAGAAAATATGTTCTTTTTACAGGAAGGAATCAAGGTGAAGCAGGCTAGATTAAGGAATGAAAAGACTAAACTTAGACCTGGCAGAAACGGCTGGGAAACATGACACTTTGGGAAACTTCCATGAGGGAAGGACTCCACTACATGGCTGCTGGAAGTATCTCATGAGAATTCCCCATTTGGAACGGGATTTCATCCAGGATCAAGTAGGAGCCCTAGATAGCCTTAAGGGGCCTTACCATTTGCCCTCTCATGGGAATTGATGAGTGGGGTAACCAATCAAAACAGCAAATGGCCTGGACTCCTCCCCTGAACATTAACAAGGAGTAGGGTAATTAATGGCTTAAAAAGCCAGCACAGAGACTAAATCAGCCATTTTTTTCCATATTTTTTACCTTTCTTCCTTTGCTTGGACCAGCACTCAAGTATACCTCAGGACTTGTAATCTGTAATGAGAACTTGCAATCTGTAAAACAGTCCTTTTTACCCTTTTTGGACCTTTTCCCCACTCTCTCCCTGGACCAGCCCACAAGTATACCTGGTATAGGTGTGATATATTTATTCAATAATACAACAATGTAGTGTGGACTTAGTAAGTGGCTCATGGCTTTCACCTGACTGGCAAAAGTGTCTGTGGAACAGAAAGGTTAAGAACCCCTGAATTAAAGCAAAGATCACCTTGTTTGCAGATTCCAACTACATATTCATTAGTTCTAAGGCCTTGTCAGAAGTATCTTTAGCATCCATATTTCTACTAACAATCTCTTTGAAGCAATAGAGGTTTTTCCTAATATGGTCTCACAAGTCTTCCCAAATCAACCCCTTATTCATTTATAATACTGTACAGATATTTTGCTGTTTGCACCCCACACTCATGGTATCAGTTTCTGTTTTAATTTGCTGAAAGTTGCTGGGAGCAATGTACCAGAAATGGGTTAGCATTTAAAATGGGGATTTATTAGGTTAAAAGTTTAGTGTTCTGAGCTTGTGAACACATGCAAATCAAGGCATCATCAGGAGATACTTCCCACCTGATTGCAGCTGTGGTGATAAGGCACAAGGGGGTGTCTGCTTGTCTCTTCCTTCTCCTCTAGGCCTTGTTTTTTTCATCTTCTATCCAAAGTGGCATCCTCTCAGCTCCTGTGATCTGTTGGTTTCATTTCCTGGTTTCCAGAGACTTCTTGCTCAGTCTGGGTTCCTTTCTGTCTCTGTAGCATTTATTATTATTATTATTATTTTTTGGTATCTGTGGCTTTTTATTACACCATTTATAAAGGACCTGATAATAGAATTAAGGCTCATTCAGGATCATGGAAGCTAATTAAACGCCCTTAACTGATGTAATTTAGTCAAAAGATCCTTCCCATTACAGGTTTGCATATGCACCATGATTTTCTGAGGTTCAGAAAAGCTTCAAACTGATACAAATATGAGTAGATTAACAGGGTATCTCCTGATAGTGAGTGCATTGATGGGGAAGTAGTGTGATCATGAGAATTGGAATACGGACCTTAGGATTGCAATGATATAGTGGAGACACTGAAACCACAGATTCGATTGAGTCTTCTGTGCCAGATAAACCTGGAATGGTCTGCCCTGAGGAATCAGCCACCCAATCTCTAGTCTGCCTCGAGGAAACAGTTCTCCTGCATTCCTCTAAAGAGATTAATTCTGCTGTGTATGATAAACCTGTCACTGCCTGTAAATCCCCTGAGGAGTTAGCCACCACACATCCAACTGAAGAGTTTAATGCACTTCAGCAGATTAAAATTTAATGGAATTCCCTGAGGTATTTGACTTACAAGGCACTGCTAATTTCTCATATGGCCCATACCCACCACCCGACTTTTCTTCCAGACCTATAACAACACTGAGGTTCCAAAACCCCAAAAGATGAGGCATAAATAATCCCCTGTGAGGAAGAGTGCTAGACTCTAAAGGAACTGCATGACTTTTATAATTTACACAGACATAAATCAAGGGAGTATGTGTGGGAATGGATATTCAGCATTTGAAATAATGTTGGAAGGAACATAAAGTTGGGTCAGGCTGAAGTTATTGTTATGGACTGACTAAAGAAAATTTCTGGATTCATTTTTGTGGCTTGAGGGTTTGAAAGTGCTCTAACAGGGGCCCCAATCCTGGACCAGTGGCCTACATTACCTGAAGTGAAAATGTCCAAAGTGCCATTGTATAAAGTAGATCAGGGGATCCAAAGGCTTGGAGAGATCACAATGCTAGAGGGAATTTATCATGTGAAACATCCTTACCAACCCCTGGCATATCCAGAAGGCACATTTTTTCACCAGGACTGTGAGGAATAAATGTGTGAGTACAAATCCATTCTCCTTGATGAGCTCTGTGGTTGGTCTTCCCTGTAAGTCAGATATTACTGTTGGAACTGCAGCTACTGAACCTAGATACCTAAATACAATGGGGATGATCACATTCCAGGTTGGCAGGTAACAAATGGTGGAACTTAAATGCCAAACATAAGATTGGGATGGCTATATTAATGGACAGCAGCATCAAAATGGTAATCAGAATAATCTGACTCATGGAGACCAATGGCATTGACTAGTTGATATTGAGGTACCCAGAATTGAAATAGTCAGTCTACTCAACTCT
>JAKSZT010021474.1:621471-662839 GCA_026826555.1 Tolypeutes matacus | reverse complement strand
CTTAAATCATTTTAGGAATAGTTTTTATTGCAAAGTCTCATCAAAATCAGTTATATGTGTACAGTCTGTCCTGCAGCAAAAATACCCCTCTGGCTGTGGAACAATGAAAGTTAAAAATAAGTTAACCGCCTCCATTATACAAAGGAGGGACAGACATAGAATAAGCATTCCCATTACCACAGGGAGAGATTGGAGGGAAACAGGGTCACGGTTCTCAAATAGTTCTGAAAACCTGCAAGGCATACTCCTTTATGTTTCAAATTTTGAGATTCACCTCTAGAATCATAGTTTCTTCAATTTGAATAGTTTCTATTTTTCTATCTTCAATTAATAAGCCCTCTGATGTTTCTCCCAATCAGTACATGTTTATTTCAGATACAAAGTTGTTAGAGTTCAATTTCTTTCTATTTTTTATTCCTTCAATTTCTGCACTCTTTTTTTTTTTCATTTAATTCCTTGAGAATATTTACAATAACTCTTTAAAGTCTTTGCTAAATTTGTCATCTTTGTTTTTCTGTGACTTTTTCTATTCAAACTATTTCTCCTGGTTATGGTTATTAGAATTTTATATTTTTCACATGTCTAATAATATTTAATTGGATATGGATGCTGCCAATATTATGTTGTCAACAGCTGTGATTTTGTTGCCTTCCTTTAAAATGTAATTCAGTCTGTTCTATCATTTAGTTAAGTTATTTGAGGATGAGATTGTAGCTTTTGAGACTTGGTTTTAAGCTTTGCTAGGTTTAAGTTTTACAATAGCCATTACTGTATATTATTTTAATCCTAAAATATAGATATGGCACTTGGGAGGCCTCTACTGGATGCACGATTATTCAAAAAGTACTTGCAAATCTGACTTTTCAAAACTCAGACACCTCCCAGTTCTGTGTGATCTCTGGGAATTGTCCAGTTTACAAATCTCTTTCTTTTGCCTAGCCTTGTGCAGTTTCGCCTACTTATGTGTGTCTTAATATAACAGCAACATTTTCAATAAGTTTATGCAGACTTCCGGATGCTTACATCATTGATTTTTGCTACTTGTATTACTATTTTCAAGCTTCTCCTAATTAATTATTACTTGTTCTATTATAAACAGTAACTTTTAAAATAAATTAATTTATTTCTTCCATCCCCCTAATTATTTTACACTCATTGTCTGCTCCCTGTATGTACTTCTGTGTCTGATTATCTTCTCTTTAGGTGGCACCTGGACTGATCCTTGGATCTCCAGAGTATGGAGAGGTTGCTTAATCTCTTGTGACACCTCAGGTCCCTGGTCTGCTGCATCTCTTATTGTCTCTCTTCTGTGTCTCTTTTAGTTGTGTCATCCTGCTGTGCCAGCTCTGGGTGCAGGCCAGCTCTCCACTCAGGCCTGATTGCCATGCGGACCAGCTTCCTTTTCATGATGAGGCCCTGGGAATCGCACCCTGGACCTCTTATATGGTAGACAGGAGCCCAACTACTTGAGCCACATCTGCTTCCCATGTAACTCTTAATAAAACAGCATTTTGGAGAAGAGAAAACATAGCCAGTTGATGGTGCCCAGTTATTTGTTCATGCAAGCACTGGTGTAAATCTTACTGTAAGGATATTTTCTGGGCTTAAATCATTAGTATTTGATTGCATCTCTGTCTATAATGAACTGACGAGATTGCCTTCAACAATGAGATGCCCCAACGATTCAGTTGAAAGCCTTAAAAGAAGTGATAAATTCAGAAGAGATAATTTTCACCTCTAATTCAGCCAGCAAGCTTCTTCTAGCAAATTTGTTGGAAACCTTTATCAGCAGTTCAATATCATAGCTTACCCTACAAAATTTGAAATTGTGCATACTCACTGTCACATGAGACAATTTTACAAAATCTCATAATATTCACAGATATCCCCTGTGGTTCTTTTACCCTAGAGATCCATGACCAATACTGGGCCTTTCCATCTCCTGGTTAGGGAGATCAACTTTGGGTCCTTGATTCCAGATTTTACTTTCTAACTTAATCACCAGAGATACTTTAAATTTGGAATTGTTTTCTTTTAAATTAAGTCCACTATTTTGCAAATCTGATCTACCTATGGAAACCCACTCATTGAATACCTAGTGGAGGAAGTTTCTCAGGTACATGTATCCCTCCATGGGATTCTTCAAACTGAGCAAGCCATCCAAAATGTTTACATTAATAGAGGGACATTTTAATTTTAGCATCAGACACATCAACACTATACCACCATAAGTAAATAGTGTGGCAAAATCTTTGTCCCGAACTGAAGGGCCCTAAGTACTCATATCATTAGGGGAGCACTTGTGACCTTTTAATAGAAAAGATTGTTCTGTATAAACCAATCTAAAGAATAGAACAGTCAGTAGAAGACATTAAACCAAAAATAAATATACTGGATATACCGGGTGTGCCCAGACCTTGGGATTTGTTCAGTGAGTTTTATTTGGGTGGCAGGGTCCCTGGCATTGAGGCACCTGCCATCTTTTGGCTTCATTTTCCTGGTAACTATTACTCTGACCTCCCTGATCCTTTGACCTTGACAAAGTCTTAAATGCAAAATTGCAGGTACTTACCTGGCAGATGATATCTCTGTGTTTAAAACATTAGAAGGAAAAGGAAAGTGGGATATGATTAGAATGAGGCTAACCCTCTACAAGGAATCTAGCAAATGATGGCTGACGGTGATTGGTAGAGGTCAACTTCTGACAAAGCTCTTTGTCGAGAGTATGGTCAAAGGGGGATATTGATAAAGACAAGAAATGTCACCAAATATAAATTAAATTATTATTTATAATAATAAATGTAATAATACCAATTATAATTATAATAATGCAATACTAATGTCCTTTACCCACTAGGTAACCCCAAAGTCACCAAAACAATATTTCCTTTAAGTTTCAACATTCACGCTCTAAAATCTCCTCTTTTTGTCTTATGGCAACTCCTATGCATGTGAAGTTTAGACACAACCTCAATTCTGAATTTTTAACTGGCCAAAGAATTTCATGGATATATCATTTTACCAAGTATATTATTTTCACACTCTGCTTTTTCTTTATGGTATGGGACAGAGGAATTGATGGATAAGAAAGCCCCTTACAAATCATAAAGCACTGGCACTGTGTCCATACTTTTACATCTCTTAGCATTAGTCAAACCATCCTACAGATTCCGTTCTTTGTTAAACATTATAAAATTCCAAGTAAAGTAAGTTTTCTTACAATTCAGATCTCCGGTATGTTACCCTGGAGTTAAGCATTCTTAAGGGTTTCTTGTCAATTGTTCCAGAAATTTTCAAGGCATACTGAAAATCTCTCTGTGTGTGTGTGTGCTTCAAACACACTCTACTCCATTCCTGAAAAAAAGAAATATGAAATCCCCTACATAATTTTATATGAGCTATTTGCCACTATCCAAAAAGCTAAAAATAAGCAGATGAAATTAATTATAAGAATATATTTTATTTCACCTAATATATCCCAAATATCATTTCAAGTTGTTATAAATATACCAATGTCTTAAATTTAATTGGAGTGAGTTTTAAAGAACTCAAACTTCCCATTTTAATAGCTTTCAAGTGTATAATTCAGTGGCATTAATTTCATTCACAATGAGGTCCTACCATCACCAGCATCCATATTGAAACTTTCAGCATACCAGAATGAAAGCCTGTACGTAGTAAGCCATAACTCTTCATTCTGGTTCCACTCCTGACACTGGTAACCTGTAGTCTATTTCCTGTCTCCATAAATTGGCTTCATCTGGGTATTTCTTATAAGTGAAATTATAAATATCCTTGCATTTCTGTTCTATTCCACTCAAGATGATGTCTTCAAGTTTCATTCGCATTGTGCAGTGTATCACAACTATATCATTTTTTTGGCTGAATTATATTCCTTTACATGTATAAACCACATTTTTTTCATCCTTTCATCTGCTTGATGGTCTGCTTGACAGTCAGGTTTCTCTCTGGCTATTGAGAATGATGCTGCCTTAAACAATGATATATAAATATCTACTTGAGTCCCTGCTTTCAATTTCTGGGAATATACACTTAGAAGTGGGAATGTTAGACCATATGTTAATTTTATACTTGTCTTTCTGGGGTACAGCCAGACTAATATTCAAGAGACTGCGCAATAAAACAAAATGTAAGTGTTCCAATTTCTCCACATCTCTGCTAACACTTGTTATTTTCCATGTTCCAGCTGAGCCCTGAATTTCAGCAGAGTTGCAACACCTACTCTCCAGTTCATTGGACTCACCAGAATGACTAGCAAGAGATGAAGATGGACAAGGCCCATTTCATGAATTTAAAAAAATAACAGTCATACTATTGAGAGTGGAATAGTTCCTCATAGTGGCTTTGAGTGGCATTTCCCTAATGACTGTTCTGTTTAGCATCTAGTCACATGCTTCTTTGAACATCTTCATTGGAGAAATGTCTGTTTTAGCCCTTTTCCCATTTTAAATTGTATTTTTCAATTTTTTCTTGTATAGATGAAGTGTTATTTATGTATCCCTGATATTAGTCCCTTATCAGATATTATTTCTCCCATTGTATAAGATGTCTTTTCAATTTCCTGATATTGTCCTTTGAATTTAAAAATTTGTTTTTAATTCAGGCAAAGTTCATTTCATCTATTTTTGCTCTTTGGTACTCATGCTTTGGGTGTCATTTATGTAAAATCACTGCCAAATCCAAGATCATGAAGGGTTTCCCTGTGTTTTCTTCTAGAGTGTTCTAATTTGAGCTGTTAAGTTTAGGTCTTTGAAACATTTTGAGTTCATATCTGTTTATAGTGTGGGTATTGGCATGTGGACATCTAGGTTTCCTTACACCATTGGTTAAAGGGACAATTATTTTCCCATTTTATATGCTTGCATCCCTTGTCCACAGTCAGTGAACTCTGAATGTGTGAGTTAATTCCTGGATGCCCAATTCTTTTCCCTTGTTCTACATGTTTATCTCTAGGCCATAACCAACTCATTTGATGACTGTGGCTTGTAGTGAAATTTCAATTTAAGAAGTGTCATTCAATGGAATATTATGCAGCTGTAAGAAGAAATGAAGTCATAAGGCATACAAGGATGAACAAGGAAGACATTATGTTGAGTGAAGCAAGCCAGACACAAAAGGACAAATACTGTATGATTGCATTACTATGAACCAAATATATTGTGTAACATACTGTATGATTCAAAAAAAAATTATATGAATCCAGTACATTTAATTGAGATATGTATTTATTCAGCTGTGTTTACTTTTGAGTTTTTAATTGTTTATATTTTCAATTAGTAAATGTACAAAATAAAGTTAGAAAAAGAAGCATCATTCTCCATTTCATTCTATTTCAAAGTTGCTCTGACTATTCAGGGTTACTTGATTGCCACAGGATTTGAGAATAGGTTTTCCCCTTACTGAAAAAATGCTGCCAAATTTCTTAAGGTTTTGCATTAAATCTACAGTTCTTTTTGGGTATCATTGATATCTTAACAAAATTCGACTTTCTATCCATGAAACAGGATTTTTTCCCCATTTTTTAGTCTTCTTAAATTTCTTATATTAAGGTATTATATTTATCAGTGTACATGTCTTTCACTTTCTTGTTTAAATTTATTACTAAATATTTTATTCTGTCACATGCTAATATAATGGAATTGTTTTCTTAGTTTCAATTTCTATAATTCACTTTTGGATTTTAGAAAGACAACTCATTCTTGCATGTTAATCTTGTGAACTGACATTTTGCTGAGTTTGTTTGTTCTACTCATTTTGAAGTGATATACAATTATTGATATGTTTTACAACATTTACTTTATACCAATTAATCTTCAAGTGAGGCAAGCCTCTGAGTGCTCTGCCTGATCCTACCTAAATTATGAGATTTTTCCACCCTTACTGGTAAGAACATGAATTATTCCCCCTCCTTTATGAGCTCTGAGCAATGTTCTGACTGTTCCTTTATGTTGGTTCTCTTCTTCGCTGGGAGTGACCTTGTGTAGCTCTGTTCATGCACTATGCTCAGCTGAAGCCCACTCGGTGACCCCTGCACAGTTTTGGAGCTTGCCTTCTCTCTTTCTGACTTTCTCTAACCGTGGGTAGCTCTCTGCACTGCATCCAGCTCCCTCCCTCAAGCATTCTGCCCTCTAAACTCAAGTCAAATTCTTGCCCTTTTGCTCCCGGGTCCATCTCCTGAACTCAGGGACAATACTAGGGTCTATAACAGATCCCCTACCTGTGGAGAGGTGACCAATCCCACATATCCCTGCCTGGGGAAGGCTGGTCTTGCCAACTGTGTGGAAGCTGCCCAGGAGGCCCTAAGGTCATATCCTGCATTGATGCTCAGAGCTCATCCCAGAAAGAGGCTCTAACCTTGGGGAGCAAAACCACATGTGACCATTGGTCACATGACATTTCAAGCCCGTTAAATTCTGGTCCATTTGACAGATCAGTGAGGGATACTGGTGAGGCAGTAGAAATGATTGATTGCTACCTGAACAGATAAAAGTCAATTAACACATTGTTTTGAAAAATTTGAGAAAGAACACTTCTCAGACTTACTATTGTTAGTTAAAAATTGATTTAAAGCTCTGCTCAATTGAAGTCCTCTATAATCAAAACCATTGTGGAGGAAGCAATGGCAGATTTTTCAGCTTCTGGCCCATGTCCAGTCTGCTCATTCATTCATTCACTCACTCTAGGGACCTAGCAACAGCTCTGTATAGCCCTGGGGGCTCTTCACCACACTGAGAATTAAGTCCCCATAAAATGGCAGGACTGGATTAAATATCAATGATTATATATTTCATGGGGACTACTATCCCCTACCCCATGTTCTTCAGCTGTTATGCCTTCCTGATGAGAGGCCAAGGTTGGGGAAAGTGTAGCAGGCCATCCCATCCTGAGGCTTCCATCAGTCAGCAAGTACATTATCATGTTTGAACCCACACTGAGCTCAGACAGTAGTACATAAATACACTAAGACCTCTTTGGGACCCTGGAGAATGCCCAAGGCACACTTTGACTGGCACCTGACCACTATGCTCTGTCCTGGGAACTCAGGAGGCTTAGCTCCCACTTGATATGGCCATGGGACCTTCCCTGGCCTATGTTCTTGTCCTTGACCTAGTCCTTTCTCTTGTTTCTAGAACTGAGCACTCCATCTGTATTAGTGTGAGTACCAAATGCATATTCCAGACATTGGGCCTGATTCCCTCTTTGATGAGTTTGGGTGCTTTCTCTACCATGTTCCTCCACAGAAGCTCTCTTGACCAATCCCTCTTGCCCACATACAGCTCTATGTATCTCTTCCTACAGCCAGCCTGTGCTCTACCTTCTGCTGGGAATCCCACCCATCATCATGCATCAGTCTGTGGATCTTCACCCTGATCTGAACTGTATACCTCACTCATTTCAAACATGCAAATGCTCAGCTATGTGGGACCCCTTCCCTTCCCTGCAGCCTACATCCTGTCCCAGGAGTGAAAATTTAATGCCTGAACAAGGGAGTACCTTGTTATAAAAACTTTTTACTGGAAGTTGTGAAAGTTTCTACCCATCCTTGTGATTGCCTTTGGCATTTGGGGCTGATCCTGCTGCTGGGACCACTGCATCCCTCTCCACCATGGATTCCAGCTGTCTTTCTTCCAGTTCCCCATGGTAAGCTCCTCTTCTAAATTACCACTTACTGTGCACTAGGCACAAGGGCAGTCAACACCAAGAGAGGAAGGACTTGGGTGTGGGCTGGTTCCTGGGGAAGGTCCATTTGGGACCATTCCTTGTCCTGTAATGGCATTGCCAGTGGGCAGCTCATATAACTTTGGGACTCTTGTGAAAACTGTGCCTTGCATCCCATGTGTTCTTGCCTCTTTTGATTTGATCTTAACTGATGAAAATTAAGAGGTCCCATTCTAACCTCCCAGTCTTAAAGGTGTTTACAAAACCCTTCCTTGATTGTCTGCCCCACCTTTCCTTGCACACAATTCCACATACTCTAGTCCATCCCACTGGAGAGCTCTCAAGTCTTTCTTGCAGCCTTCATTTGTGGAAGGAGAGATCATGGCAAGATATGTCTCTGCTTAGTGACTCTTAAGGGCTTCATTTTTGAAGCCTATCAAAAGAGCTAAGCCTGTGAACACAATAAGGCCCTCCATCAACTAATGGTCAACTAATATTTTTAAAAAATAAGTTGGGATTTTTTAAAGGATGAGATAAATAAATTTAGAATTGCAGAAAGAAGCTTTTCAGGAAGAATGGATAAAATGTCACTCCAAGTTTCCTGTCAGAAAGGTCAAGAGGTAAAGCTCAGGGCACAAACTTATCCAATTAAATGTAGAATACAAATTGACTTGGATAGTAAAAAGAGTCTTTCTTTGTACTGAATTAGGTGAGGAAGATGCCTCAAAAAGTTGAGTGGAGTTGAGGTATCAATTAAATTAAAATTGTGAAAACTTTAAATAGGGCCAATAGTCCTGGATTATTCCCTGGAGCATCCATGTCCCCCCCCAAACAGCCTACATCCAGGGACATTCCCTATAATCAGCACTCCAATGAGCACCTGGCCAAATTGGGCATTCACCCTTGACATTCTCAGGAGGACCAAGACATCCACCTACCTCTTCTCCCTGGATGCTCACCTGCCCTACTTGGTATTGGGAGATGATGTGGACAATCTTCAGGATGTCACAGGATGATGAACACCAACAGCTTGATTATGGGCATATCATGCCAACAAAGCCATAACCCCTCTTGGACAGACACTGCCAGTGTGGGATTGAGCATTTGGCAGGGACAATAAGATGGGAGTGTCCCAGCCACAGATAGGTGAATAAGAAAACAGACATCTGGTATGCTGTGAGCCTTAGTTTGGGTTCCAACCCCTGTTCACTGACATTCCAGCTGATTTCTTAACCTCCTTGAGCTGTACTGTCCCTAACCATCAAAAAATTATATACCTTCCTTGACTGAGCTGGAATCTGGGCCAGGCCCTAAGAACCTCCACATGCAGAAACCGGCCCAGAGCATGGGGATACAAGGAGAAAGAAGCAGATTAGTGTTTCTCAGCATACAAATGAGGTGAGAATGGAGAGTAAATGTCCAGTAGGGTGAGGTTCAATTTAGGGGTGAATTCAGATCCTGGACCAGACAGTGACAACAGTTGTTCAATGTTACATGTATGTAAGACACTGACATGCACACTACAACAGAATAATAATAAGTAAACAGGTTTAAAATGTACTTAAAATGAAAAAATAAATATAACCATGAAAATTATAAAATACAAAAAAAAAATGTTACAAAAAAAAATAAATGGCCTTCTCAGATGGAGGGAAGGAAGTTTCCTTCTCTTGGGCTAGCCCAAGATGAAGTAGGTGTAAGGCTTCATCTGCTTCTTGGGCTGTCTCCAGCTCTTCAGAAAAATCTCCTGTGGACAGCAATTCTGGAGCCAGGAATCGTGTTGTATCCATCTCCACACTTGGCCATGGTGGTATTTGTGCCACCATCTTGGGAGCAGACATTGAATGCACACTTAGGGCTACATACTCAATAATGCAGCATGAAATTTGCTCTAAACCCAAAGATAGGCCCAAATCCTTAGTTTGAAGGGGCTGCAAATCTTCATGTGCTGGTGATAGAGCAGGAGCTAAGTTAGAGGCAGGCAGTGGAGGTGGCACTAGAGCTGGAAAAGAAGGAGGGTTCACCAGCTTGATAGTTTCCACATGCCATTTTAAAGGCACAAAATATCCCCAATCATTTCAGATACAAAAAATCCAAAACCACCACACCCATACCAGGAAACTTTCCTGGGTAGAAGTCCACCTGATGACCCTTCTGATGTTCCTGTTATTCCTGGACAGCCCCAGCCATGGAGATCCTGCCTGGATCATCTAACTATGCCATCTCCTCGGGTTCATGAGCACCCACTCCCAGAATTGCTCACCTTTTCACTTGGAGTCCCTTGATTGATGAAATTCAAGTTTGCCACAGGCGGTATGGGAACTCCTTTGGAAAGTCAAGGCAATAATTTTAATATCCATTGAGGCCCTGCAGTCCATGGAGGCCATCCGGACCTTGAGAATAAGAGAGAACTGGGGCAAGAAGAAGTCCCCACTGGGATGGTTCACTCAGGGTCTGAGCATAGATCCGATGGCACTGTGAGAGGAGTATAGACAGCAAGGGAGAAAGGCAGTCCCTTTGAACCCACTTTCCCTTCTGGAGGTATCTATGTTTGTTTGCAGAGGACTCTTTTACATGACCTTGCCCATCCCCAGCACCTGCACACACTACCCCTCCACTCTCAGTCCTGGCACAACCTGACTGTACCCGAGCTGAGGACTGAGAACTATTGTCAATCATAGAAGGCTCCTGTTTAATATATGAACAAATCTTACATACATCAAAGCCCCTGACACACATCTGTCTATCTTCCCTGCCCCATCCACAAATGAATCTGGGTTGCAGAATTGCAGGGAAAGGCAGAAACTGCCTTGCTCATTGCACTGTTTTGGAAAATTAGGTGCCCTTAAATACCTGGTGAATGAGGACCTCCTGCACCATCTTCCAGGTCCTAACTGTACCTCAGCATGAAACCAAAATAAAAAGAGTTGCCATATTATTTGAGGGCCTGTGAGTGTCACATCCCCTTCATATTGGTTTTTTGTTGGCATGGGCACTGCCTTACCCCACCTTGCCTACAGCTTAGAACACTTAATTGAGCATCCGGGCAGAATGGATAAAAGTTTTCTCAGTGCATCTACTTTCCTAAGAACATGGATTCATTTGCAAGATGGTGCAAGTGGGGACAAATCAAACCAAGATGTGAAACATGTGATTTGGTGACACAGTGATCTGACCTACACATCTCAGCCACTACACCCACTGCACACTTCCAATTCAACTGTGCAGTTTGGAGCCCTTTTTTCTGACCCATGATCCACTCACAGTTTTATTTGGTCCACAGTTCTTTCATTTCCTTGAGTGACCATGAGGACCTATCCATACCTTGAGAGAGCCATGAATGCTCATGAGATCAAGTGTAGGTGTCTGACTCCCTAGTGGAATGGAAGCTTAAGAGGCAGGGATTTTTTTCTGCTTCATTCCTCCAACTTACATGAATTTCCCAATGTCCCTACACACATAGGGAACCAGGATGTATTTTTCAATTGAGCCCCATAATCACTTTTCTGCGTGTCACACTGTGTCTGTAGCAATTCTCTGAAAGCCCAGAGAACCCTGACTTTAGAAGAAATCAGATGGGAATCTCCAGGATGGATTCTGCAGCATTCTATGCAAATGGGAAATAAGTCAGACCCTGGGAAGATGATAGGTCAAGACTGTGACAGATGCGTCTAACCAGGGGAAGAAAAAGAATCTGATCAGACTCTGCACATCTATCAGCCCATCAGACCTGTGTGAACACTTTCTACAGGTTATCTGCTTAGCTCTTGACAATGAACCTGTAATATGTGTTCTTTAAATCTTACTTCCTGAGGAGACTTGAGAGTTCAGAAAAGGGTATAGACAAACCCAGACTTACAAAGAATCTGGACTGAGTCAGGGATATGGAGAGGTTCAGGGTACTTATCTGGTGAGGAGCTGGATCAGGACCAGTAGAGTGGGCATGAAGATTTGATCATTCATTAGAAATGGACAGGAGTCAAGCAGCTCCTTGTCCAGGTGGGTGGGCACCACCCTCTATTCTGGCTCCTGTTGCCTGGTGGCACTAGAGATAGTCATCCCCAAAAAGCTCACTAACCACAGCTGTTATAGCTGTGGCTGGATGGAGGATGAACCCTAGAAATAGCCATAAATTTGGCTCTTACACAAAAGATGGTGCAATAGCCAGAGGGCGCTCCTGCTCTATAAGTGTTACTATGCCTGTTGCTGTGTTTGGAGCAGGAGATAGTGCTGGCAATGAAGCCGGCCACGGAGTTGACACTGCAGCTTGAAGATGAGGATGGTTTCCCACAAGGATACCTTTCCAAGTGCCTTTTCAAAGACAGAATACATCCCCAAGCCTTTCAGGTGCAAAATACCCAAACACACCACATTCAAACCAGGTAACTTTTCTAGGTAGGGGTCCAGTTTAGGTCCCTTGTGAATTTCCTCCTACTCCTGGATAACCCCAGCCCTGGAGATCCTGCCTGGATGCTCCACCCATGGCATGTCCTCAAGGTCACAGGCATCCATTCCCAAACATCCTCACCTTCTGCCTTGAAATCCCTTGATTGCTGTAACTCAAGATGGGAATGGGCAGGATGGGACCTCCATTGAAATGCCAAGCCCACAATTTGCATGTACATGGAGGCCATGAGGTGCTTGAGAATAAGACAGCACTGGGGCTGGAAAAAGTCCCCACTGGTATGTTCCACCCAGTTTATGAGCATAGAGGTGATGGCACTGTGAGAAGAATGTAGATAGCAGATTAGAGAGTCCTTCCCTTTCAACCCACTTTCTCTTCTGAAAGTATCCATGAGTGTGTTTTGCGTGGGCTCCTGTGCATGTCCCTGCCCATCCCCAGACCCTGCACCCACTCCTCAAATTCTCAAACTCTCTCAGACCTGGCAGTGACTTTCTGTCCCCTAACTGGGGACTGAGGATTAGTGTCAATCATAGAAGGCTCATGTCCAATATTTGAACAAATTTTACTTAAATCAAGGACCCTTGCCACATATATTTCTGTATTCCCTGCTCCTTTCAGAAGGGAATCGGGATTGCAGAAAGACAAAGATAGGCAGCAACTGCTCTGCTCATTAAACTATTTTTTGAAAATTAGGTTCTCTTAAATACCTGGTGAATGAGGGCCTCCTTCTCCATCTTCCAGTTCCTAACTGTACATCAGCTTGAGGCCAACATACCAAGACCTGCCATATTCTTTGAGGGCCTGTGAGTATCTCATCCCCTTCTTATTGTTCTTGTGTTGGCACAAGCACTGCCTTACCCCACCTTGCCTACAGCTCAGCACCCTTAATTGAGCCTCTAGGCAAAGTGGGTAGCAATTTGCTCAACACATCCTGGGACCATTGATCCTACTTACAGGATGGTGCAGGTAGGGAAAAATCAAACCAAGATGGGGAGCATCAGATTTGTGAGACACAGTGATCTGACCTGAACTTTACAGCTACTATCCCCACAGCACATTTCTGACTCAACCCAGGGGAGTTTGGAGCTCTTGTTCTTGACATAGATTCTACTCACATTTTTCTTATTTCCAGCAGTCTTCCTTGTTCTTCAGAATCCTGGTGGATTTGCCCATTCCTATAGAGTACCATTATGCATCACACCTAACATGCTTTGTTCTCACTATGCTTGTAAGGTCTATTTTATTTGTCTGACTCTCCTGTGGAATGGAAGTACAAGAGGCAGGAATTTTTCCTCCTTCATTCTTTCAACTACTAAATTTTGCAATGTCCCTATACACATAGTCACCCACTCTTTACTTGTTGATTGAGCCCAATGATCAGACTCTGAGATATCAGATTTCATCTCTTCTACTTCTCCTGTCCCTTCAATGCCTTTTGGCTAGACTTTGTTTGAAGACATCCATGGTGGAATCTTCAATCTTCTTTACAAAGTCTATGCTTTACCCTGGGCTAGTAAGGTCTGAGTCAGAGGCTTCTCTATAGATGAGTGGAATATAATTCTGTCCATCTCCAGCCCCTATGACAGCTCATCATGCAAGACCTGGCCTAGGTCAGCATTTCCTGTGTCTCATCCCATTTGAACATCTCAATAACACTTCACTATGTGTCCTCTAGCCTCCTACTCTTCCAAGAGGCCATCTGAGGCTCAGAGAAATGAATTGACCTCCAAACTCCCATGGGGAATGCTGGCAGAGAGAGGCCATGGAAGGGTCATTGTGCTCACCTGGTGACCATTTGTATATATCTCTGATGGGTAGGGAGGATAGCTTGGATATTCCCCAGGATGTTGAATGTGTCCAGGTACTCTCTGCCCAGGTGTGCAGGCACCAGATGCTGCATTGGTTTCTCCTTCCTGCTGGACTTGAAGTTTCTCTGCACCAAGCTGGTCTCTTTCACATCCTCAGCAGGGTCATTTTCACACTGGCAGATAGAGTGTTGGGACAAAAAAGACACATACAATCAGCAGGTTCAAAAGGTCCAAAATGAGAGTTAAAGCTAGTTTTTGAACCTGGAAATCCCTTTCCTCAGTGGCTGTGGCAGGAGGTGGGCCATGGGTCCCTCTTAATTAATGACAAGGCACAGCAAGATCCATCCTGGGTTCATGCATTTGATTTCAGAGACTTCAAAAACCTTCGCTCCTCTCTTTCAAAGTAATGGAAGTTTTGAAACCTGAGCTTAAGTTGATACCAGATTTTGTAAAGGATAAATTCCTGGAGATTCTGGGATGGGAGAAAGACCCTGGATTGCCCAACAAGTGACCTGATGTCAGGGGGAAGAGAAATTTCTAATGATCTTGAAAATATTCAAGTGTAGATTGCATTCTATGGGACAATTGTAAATTTGATTCTGCCTTGCTGACACCAGATGGACAAATTTTAAGACTGTTCTCACCCAAGGTTAGCAGATTGCAGGGAAGCAACAGCCATCATTGCCTGCTTTTGGATGCCTGGATTGCTTTAAGGAATCTGGCCCCAGCCATTCAAACTTAAAACATGCATAGTGTTTGAACAAGGCATCCCATTCCTAGGAGCCCATACTGGGAGAAGTGGAAACATTAGACTATTCATGATCACATGACTTTCCCTGCAGACTTGTTGAAATGGCAACAGGAAGGAGTCCCATCTAGTTCCAAGGGAAGTGAGGCTGGACATTTGAGGTTCCTGGCCTCCCCTCTGAAACATGATGCAGCCTTGTCACCTGACCTGGAAGGATCTTGATACTGAACTCCATGAGTTTGCAAGTTGCAGAGAAACTTGAAGTACAGTATGATCTTCTCACCTTTTATAGGTAAAAACAACCTAGGAAACATCAGGATGCATACGGATGGAGAAGGTGTTGAGAGACAGTCTTGCTGAATGGAGGTGGGTCACATGGGGATGGGGAGCACTTAGGAGCAGGTAGATTAAACAACCAAGGCAAGATTAAAAACAAAGACAGTCATGTTTTAACAAGAAAATGAATCGTTATAAAAACCCCATTTCTTATATTCCAACAAACATTGTACCTGGTCATGACTGGGACTGGGTTTTGTGGGTGGGAGATGGTTTCTGATTCCTCACGGAGAGGGACTGAGGTCCAACAATGAGAATCCCTGGCAGGGAGCCTGGAGATTCTGGCAAGATAGTGTTGGTCAAGGAGTCTCCTGGCTTTCTTGGACTTGTGTGGAAAGCCCTTAGCTCCCATCTCACCTCAGGTTTGTGCCGGCCTCCGTTTTGGCCATGCCTGCTGAAACCCTGGTCAGGGAGGTGGTGTTGAAGAAAACATCATCCTGCTCTGAGCTAGACTCATGGATGGAGTGCTGCAAAGACAGGGCCATCATCAGGGCCACAAAGCAACAGGGCCCAGCCTGGTAGTCAGCCAGAAAAATAACCCCACATGAACTTCTACTTCCTGTTGAGGCAAAGACCCTGTTGGTATACACCTCCTCCTCAGAGGGAGACAACAGCTCCATGGCACAGGATCAATGGCTGGGCAGCAGGATGTCAATGCCAGGCCTCCCCTTCTGGCCTTGCCTGCCATGAAATGGATGTGAATGTGATGAGTCCACCAGGTGTTCACCCCCAGTTACCTCTCTCTGCCCAGCCCCAGTACACACTCATGCCCTCCTCTCTGTACAGCCATACTGGGAGTGGGAGAAGCTGAGCCTGCCCAGAAAGGATCACAGTGTCATCCCGGACTGCATCCCCCTACCCTGGGTTCCCTGGGTTACATTTGATTTCCTCCTGGTAAATGGCCAATGTCTTTTAGGGTGAGGGTTGAGCCAATGCCTGCAACATTGAATAAAGATCTCATTGTGGGGTTTCCTGTGGCCAGTGCCTCGGGAAGCAGGTAGACAGCAACAAAAGAGCATCTTCCCTTGAGCATCTATGCCTGAATGAGATCTTAGGGGTAGTCTCTAGAATGTGGGTGCCTGGTTACCAGGGTTCAAAGTTCTGTTCTGTTCTATCTCCAAGGAAGTGCATTAACTTCCTTCATCCCCTTCCATATGCCCCTCCCTGGATAACAACTCCCCATTTTCCACTCTGGGCTGCTGACTGCATACCCTCCCATCCTATAGCATTTCCCATCTGCACACAATTTCACCAGCACAGCCCTAATGGCTGCCCTACTAAGCCTGCGGGCATCAAGAACCATCTGTGAAGACTGAACTGGGTTCACAGTCTTCCTCATCCTACCAGTTCTGTGACTCTGGGAATGTCTTTTTGTCTCTCAGGGCCTCCAAAATTTCCCCTGCTGCACAAGGTATTAAATCTAGCTTATACTTCCCAGGAATGGCATCAGATGGGTGGGAGAAAATTCTTAGAAAACTTGAGGCCTGGTCTCACATCTAGCCAATGAACAAATGAATAGAAGGAAGAATTACAAGATGGGGTAGGAAGCAGCAGGAAACACAACTCAAAACAGGTCTGAGTTCTGGCAGTGTGATCTTGAGAAAATCATGAGCACCTTGGCTTCATTTCCCAGTCTACACCAGGAAGGGCTTGAAATTCAGTGAAAAGCAGACTTTGTCATCTACAGGTTTAAAACTCTCCAAAGATTTTCCATTCCATTTAATATCAGATCCAAGTCTCCCACAAGGTCTGACTGGATCATGGACCCCCTAGATGACCCTGTGCTCTGCCATGCTCTGCTCCTCCCCGAGTCCTCAGTTCCCCAATCCTCCAAGTCTTTGTTCAGAAGGACCCCTCAGGTGTAGAACACTATTTCCATCACCCCAGAGTACCATGGGTCCTCAATGGAGAACCAAGGCCAAATAATTCCCCTAGTCTCTAGAATACTTCAGGTCACCCACTCCAAGCACCCCAATTTATAAAGGGGGAAAATGAGGCCTCTTTCCAGTAGCCTCCCTCTACCCTTTGAGTACAGCCTAATTCCTGGTGCTCAGATGGGTGGAGGCAGGACCTCAGCTCTGTCCTCTCCTGCTTGCCCAGGAGATGACCCTCCCCAGGCAGAACCCTGGGAACCTCCAAGATCCTGGTGCCCATCAGGCTGGCATCTCCCCACCCCATGTGTTTGGGCTATGGATATGTTGACAGGAGAAAGAGGCCCCTGCCACATGGCAGAACTGACTTCATCCCCTTGCTTCATTCTCTTTGTCAGTTCCCTGGTGCCAGGTCCTTCTCTACCTCCCCTCCATTGTCCCTACCTGTTTAGTCAGTGTGTGTGTGGGCAGTGCTCCTGAAGGTATTTGGGAATGCTGAGAGGAAAACAGCCTCATATGGGCAGAAGCAGGCAGGAGTCCTCCAAGATTTAGGGGCTGTCGTATTCAAAGTTTCTATGCAAGAGGTTTGAGCCCATGCCTCAGATGTCAGAAGTTTCCAGGTCCTCTGGATTCTGCCCACCGTTTATGACTTGAGCCCAGCCTTTTTCTCTGGACCTTGAATTCTTAATTGTAAAGTGAGGGTTTGAAAATGGATCTGGTTCATTCATTCAACAAATATTTAATGAACATCTACTATGTGTTGGGAGCTGTTATATGTTCTGGGGATATGGCACTGAACCACATAATGTCCCTGATCTCATAGTATTTCCATTTCAGGTTAGTAAATATGTCAATCATCAAAATAAGAAAGTGAATGGATGTAGGTTAGGAGGTGCTCAGCGAGGACAGGGTGCAGTCCTCTCCCAGCCTGTATGGAGGTGGGTGGAGCCACACTCGGGGGTGCACAGCATGTGAGCTTCCTTAAAGCCAGGACATAAAGGAGAGTGCGCAGGGTGCTCAGGCTCTTGCCCACAGCACGGTGCACACACGGGGCCTGCGCTGAATAGAGGAAGGTACCTGCAGTGGTTGTGCCTCACCCAGCATGTGCAAAGAGCCAAAGGCCCCGCACCCCCCACCACCACCACATTCCTGCTCTTTGTCAGCTTGCCTTGGAGCACCCCAAATCCAGCTAGACTCATCTGTCTGATCATGGACTGGACCAGTTGGAGAGCATGAAGTCGCAGGAGCCTCAGAATGCACTGACTATCAGATCCACCAGTGGGTATGGATCTGTAAACCTGCAGGATGCCAATGATGCCAGGAGGAGGGCAGGTCAGGCCCCGTCCCTCCAACACCCTTCCCCATTCCAGTTAGTGCAATGTGGGTGGGAGTAAGCCCTGGATGGAGGCAGACCCTTGTGTTTCCTAGTTTAGGATCTGGCCAGTTCCTATTGTCAGGGAGCCCCTCCTGGCCCAGGTCTGTTCCCCCTTTTGTAGATGAGCCATAGGCTCCAGCAGTCAAGTCCCCACAGCTCTCATGAACAAAGCCCATCCCAAAGGTGTGTTATCACAGGTCCTTGTGCTGACACTCAGGGGTTTTTCCAGGGCTGGAGGCCTGTCTGCTAAATGAGCTCCTGAGTCCAGGCCCTTCAGGCTCACATCTGCCCAGCTTTAGTTGCTACATACCCTCATAGACTCAGGTCACTCACCCACTGAGACTCTGTGAAGTCACCACATTATTGAAGGCAGAACTGAAGCTGGCAAGGGCTGGGCAGGTGCCAGGTGAGGAGGCCATAGTGAAGCTGTGTACTAGATGGGGAGCATGCTTAGGGGCATCTGACCTGATCGTACAGGGCTTGATGCCCATGGAAGGAGTCCTGGGATCTTCAGGGTGTGGATGAACAGTGTGACCTGATACAGCAGGCTGGCCTGCCAGAGTCACAGCAATGCAGTGCTGGAGGGAGCTGAGTGGGCACATTTCTTCCCCATCCCTAGCATAAGTGAGGGATGAGAGCCTGCCAACAGTGCCCTTCTGGGCACATGGAGGCTATGGTGGATGTCTGCCTCCACCAAGAGTTGAGCAAGCTGACTGGAGGCCCAGAGGAGAACCTTGGCCAGAGTTGTCTTTCAGGAGAAATTGGTATCTGGAAAGGACACATCCAGAGTCCAGGGATACACTGATTCAAACCTCTGATCCCCTGGAGGCTCTTATACCTGTCACCATTGTCCACAGTGCTGTAGGGAAAGGGAATCTGTTTTTCCATAATATTTTGAATGGATATATTTGGTAACATAAAATCATATTTCCACCTTTAAGGGCCCAATCATACTACAAGATTCTGAAATTCATTTTATTCATATCATCTTAACATTTAAAATGCCTCACAGATTTTTCATTTTTAAAGTTGAATTTTACACAAAGCATATCAACAAACTTAAAATTACAGAAGAGAATGGAAAAGTCTACAAGCCTGTATTTTACTGTGTATCAGCTGAAAAGAAGGGAGAAGGAAGGGTGGAGGCAACGCTAAGCTGTGAAGTCTTCTCCTTAGCTTCCGCAATAGGGACGCAGTGGATCCTGTCTAAGTTGATGAATCGATATGATGGTTAATTTCATATCAACTTGAATGGATAATTGTGATGTTTTGAAGCTGTATTAACCCCAGAAAAATCTTGTTGTTAAAGCTGACATACTACTGTGTGTGTAAACCTATCATAAATAAGACATTTTGGTTAGATTTATTTAATGAAGACCTGACCCAGATAGTCATCTTCTTACTGGAGTCCTTTATAAACAGGATAGATATTGACAGAGACAGAGACACAGAGAAAGAAAAGGCCATGGAAACCAGAAGCTATGGGCAACAAAACCCAGAAGAGTGACTTTGCATGTACAGGAGTCCAGGATGCTGCACAGCCAGGCTTTGAGGAGAATGTAGCTCCTTACAGTGCCTTGATTTAAACATGTTCATGGCCTCAGAACTCTAAGACTTTAAGCTAATAAATCCCCATTGTGAAAGCCAACCCATTTAGAGTATATTGCTTTCAGCCATCTAGGTGACCAGAACAGTAATGGTGTTCAGTAGTTTAATCAAACAAGCACTGGTCTGATTGTTGTTATGAGGATATTTCATGAGTTGAAACCATTAGTCAGTTGATTTCATCTATGGATGATTATATCTACAATCAATACAGGAGTTTGCCTTCAGCTTTGAGGGAACAGTTAACCCATCAATTGAATGTATTAAAGGAAGAATTGATGGTTTCAGAACACAGAAAAGAAGAATTTCTATCTCTACTAGAGACAGGCAAGTTTTCCTGGAGAATTCATTATCAACTTCATTGGTGTTTTCACTTGCTGCCTGTCTTATGGAATTTGGATTTGCCAATGCTCACAGTTACATGAACCAATTTCTATTTTTAAAAATCTCTGAATATTTACATATATTTATCCTGTCTGTTTTGTTTCTCCGGATAACCTTGGCTAAAGGAGACTTTGGTACTGAGAATGGTTCTTAAGAAGCAGAACCTTTAAGATAAGATTTCTGAGTTGAGGCTGGAGTTTTCTAATTGTTTCTCTAATATTGTTTTAGTTTGCTAAATGCTGCTGGGAGAAATATACCAGAAATTGGTTGGGTTTTGTAATGAGGATTTATTAGGTTAAAAGCTTACATTTCTGAGGTCATGAAAGTGTCCAAATCAAGAAATCATCCAGAGATCCTTTCTTCCTGAGCTGCAGCTCTGGGCAATCAAGCACATGGTGGTGTCTGCCTGTCACTCCTCTCTCTAACAGCCTATTTCATCAGCTTCTGTTTAGAGTAGCTTCCTCTCAGGTTCTGTGTTCCTTTTATTTTGGCCTCAGGCTCCTGGTGTTTTTACTCTCAGCTTCTGGTTTCCTCTCTACCTCTTCAGCTTGTTTTGATATCTGTGGCTTTTTTTTTGCCACCATGTATAAAGGACTACAGTAAGAGGATTCAGACCCAACCTGAGCCACACAATCTAATCAAAGGCCCTTGTAGCAGTTTGATATCATTTATGAATTCCAAAATTAGATATTGGATTATGTTTATAAACTGATTTGTTCCTCTGGGCATATTAGATTGAATTAACTTCAGAGGTTTCACTTTTACTTGATTAAATTAAGATTAGGGATTTGATTGGGCAACATCAGTAGGATGTAGTTGGAAAAACACATGGCAGAGGAGAGAGTTGCAGTTTTTTGATACTGAAGCTTCAGGTAGTAAAAAGCACAGGAATAGAGATGGATACTTAGACACAGCAGAGCCCCAGTAAGAGAGGGAACCTAATAGTCTACAGCTGACATTATGGAGAGGCTAGAGCAGCTGAGTCTGGAGGAGGAGAATCCCCAGGAGAGAGACAGCACTTATTCAGCCTATAGCTGATATTGAAAGAAGTTGGGACCATGGAGCCATAGGAGGGAGAGGGAGGCTGGAACTTGCCTTGCTCCAACACATGGAAACAGACTTTGGTGAGGGAAAGAAATTATGATTTATGGCCTAGTAACTGTAAGCTTCCATCCCAAACAAATACCATTTATAAAAACCAACAATTTCTGGTATTTTATACCAGCAGCCCTTTGGCTGACTAATACAGCCCTTAACTGAAGACATTTAATCAAAAGATCCCACCTACAATATGTTTACGTGCATAGGAATGGATTAACCCTAAGGACATGATATTCTAAGGTCCACAAAAGCTCAAATTGTCATACACCACACTCTGGACCTCAGAAATACATGTTCTGTCCATATGCAAAATGCATTCATTCCACCACAATATTTCAAAAGCCTTAAATCTTTTAGTAACAGTTTTAAGTACAGAATCTCATCCAAATCAGTTATAGGCATATAGTCTTTCCCGGGGCAAAAATTCCCCTGTGACTGTGGAACTGTGAAACTTAAAAGTTAAGTTAACTGCCTCCATTGTACAAAGGAGGGACTTTCATGAAATAAACATTCCCATTACCATAGGGATAAATTGGAAAAGAAACAGGGGTCACTCGTTCCAAATAGTTCTGAAAACCTGCAAGGCATACTCCATTAGGTTTCAAAGTCTGAGAGTCACCCAGAGAACCAAGGTTTCTTTTCCTTGGGGCCTGATGGAGCAGCAATCTCATCCTTTCCAAGGACTTTCCCAGCAGCTATTTTCTCAACTCCAAACTCATCAAGAATCTGGGGGCATCAGAACTCTAGGCCCCACCCCTGTGAACAATAGGATGACAGCCAGACTCCCATTTCCAGGGGAATGTGCTCCACCCTCTCTGACACCTGGGAGGCAACACTCTTCAAACAGTGGAGCACAAGGCACCCACTCTCCAAGCTGTGGGGCATACTCACCCTTTCTGCACACGTGGGTGAGTTTGCGGTCTGAGCTCAACAATATGTCTTTAGTCCAGAACACAACTTCCATGGTTCTTCCATTACGATCATTTTCCTTCAATCTCTCCCTTTCCTGTCCCATTTAGTTCAAGATGGCAGTACTTCTGTTTCACACAGAACTCCCAGAAAAATATGTTGTTTTCACAGGAAGGAATCAAGGTGAAGCAGGCTAGATTAAGGAATGAAAAGACTAAACTTGGACCTGGCAGAAACGGCTGTGAAACCCAACACTTTGGGAACCTTCCCTGAGGGAAGGACTCCACAAGATGGCTGCTGGAAGTATCTCATGAGAATTCCCCATTTGGAATGGGATTTCATCCAGGATCAAGGAAGAGCCCTAGACAGTCTTAAGAGGTCTTACCATTTGCCCTCTCATGGGAACTGATGAGTGGGGTACCCAATCAAAACAGCAAACAGCCTGGACTCCTCCCCTGAACAGTAACAAGGGGTAGAGTAATTAATGACTTAAAAAGCCAGCACAGAGACTAAATCAGCCATTTTTTTTCCATATTTTTTAACTTTCTCGCTTTGCTTGGACCAGCACTCAAGTATATCTCAGGACTTGTAATCTGTAATGGGAATTTGCAATCTGTAAAACAGTCCTTTTTACCCTTTTTAGACTTTTCCCCACTCTCTCCCTAGACCAGCCCACAAGTATACCTGGAAACCATAATCTGTTATTTTCTTTCTCTTCTCTCAGTTTCTTAAGAAAGTACTGGCCTAACTGAACTTTCATGTTCTCAAATTCTCTTTTGTAACATAGCCAAGATCCTAGAGGAAATCTGGCAACAAAGGGTCCAACCTGTCACATAGTGAGACTTTCTTATCACAGATCCTTCCTGGATCACTGCATTTTCAATCCTGACTTACACTAAAATGACTGACTGGTTCCCTGATCAGTTAAATCCTCATATGGGGCCCCATTCTCTGGGGATTCATTTTCCAGAAGTTCAGAATTTTCCAAACTAATAATTTTTGGTTACTTTGTCCGCAAGTGTTCATTTCTTAGCTTTTCCCTTTCTTCCCACAATTTGCTATAAACCTAAAGGAGAGGTCAGGCTGCACTTTCTACATTTAGTTTGGAAATTTCCTTAGCTAAATATTCAAGTTCATCACTATAGCCATTTGATATTATTGATGAATTCCAAAAAGAAATATTGGATTATGTTTGTAAACTGGTCTTTTCCTTTGGGCATAGTTAAATTATGATTATGGCTTTGATTGGGCTATGTCAGTAGGACATTGTGTCTCCACCCCATTGGTGGGTGGGAACTCATAGAGAAAATGACATGGCAGAAGAGTAAGTTGGAGTTTTTGAGCTGGATCCCTGGGAAGTAAGCACACAGAAGAGCTTGATCATGAGAAAAGAGAAAAGGCAGTGGGAAGAGAAACAGTCTATAGCTAGAAATAGTCTACAGCTGGCCTTGTGGAGATAGCAGAGGAGCTGAGCCTGGAGAGAAGCAAGCCCTGGAAAGAGAGGTACCCAGGAAGCCTGAATCCTCCCTGAAGGTGGCAGCCATTTTGCTCCAACTCGTGGCAATAGACTTTGGTGAGGGAAGTACCTTGCACTGTATGACCTGGTAACTGTAATCTTTTCCAAATAAATACCCTTTATAAAAGCCAACAGATTTCTTGTATTTTGCATCTGCAACCCCTTTGATAATCACTTTCCAATTCTACATTCCATATAACATCTGGAGTCAATTTTGTCAAGTTCTCTGACACTTTATAGCAGGGCTACTTAACAAGGAGTCTGTGAGCTTGAATTGAAATTCAAAAAAACATTATTCCTGTGGGGACTTGTTTTTTATTGGTATGATATATTTATTAAATAATAGAACAATGTACTGTGGACTTAGTAAGTGGCCCATGGCTTTCACCTGACTGGCAAAAGTGTCTGTGGAACAGAAAGGTTAAGAACCCCTGCATTAAAGCAAAGATCACCTTGTTTCCAGATTCCAGTGACATATTCATTAGTTCTAAGGCCTTGTCAGAAGTATCTTTAGCATCCATATTTCTACTATCAATCTCTTTGAAGCAATAGAGGTTTTTCCTAATATGGTCTCACAAGTCTTCCCAGATAAACCCCTTATTCATTTATAATACTGTTCAGATATTTTGCTGTTTGCACCCCACTCTCATGGTATCAGTTTCTGTTTTAATTTGCTGAAAGCTGCTGGGATCAATGTACCAGAAATGGGTTAGCATTTACAATGGGGATTTATTAGGTTAAAAGTTTAGTGTTCTGAGTTTGTGAACGCATCCAAATCAAGGCATCATCAGGAGATACTTTCTACCTGATTGCAGCTGTGGTGATCAGGCACAAGGGGGTGTATGCTTGTCTCTCCCTTCTCCTCTAGGCCTTGTCATTTTCATCTTCTATCGAAAGTGGCATCATCTCAGCTCCTGTGATCTGTTGGTTTCATTTCCTGCTTTCCAGAGACTTCTTGCTCAGTCTGTGTTCCTTTCTGTCTCTGCAGCATTTTTTTTTTTTTTTTTTTTTTTTTTGGTATCTGTGGCTTTTTATTACACCATTTATAAAGGAACTGGTAATAGGGTTAAGGCTCATTCAGGATCATCCAAGCTAATTAAACAGCCTTAACTGATGTAATTTAGTCAAAAATTCCTTCCCATTACAGGTTTGCATATGCACCATGATTTTCTGAGGTTCAGAAAAGCTTCAAACTGATACAAATATGAGTAGATTAACAAGGTGTCTCCTGATAAAGAGAGTGCATTGATGGGGAAGTAATATGATCATAAGAATTGGAATAGGAACATACGGACTGCAATGATATAGTGGAGACATTGAAAC
Source organism: Tolypeutes matacus (assembly GCA_026826555.1). NCBI lineage: Eukaryota > Metazoa > Chordata > Mammalia > Cingulata > Chlamyphoridae > Tolypeutes > Tolypeutes matacus. The sequence goes on along the minus strand of JAKSZT010021474.1, from coordinate 637,778 downwards.
CACAGATTCTACTGAGTCTTCTGTGCCAGATAAACCTGGAATGGTCTGCCCTGAGGAATCAGCCACCCAATCTCTAGTGTGCCTTGAGGAAACAGCTCTCCTGCGTTCCTCTAAAGAGATTAATTCTGCTGTGTATGATAAACCTGTAACTGCCTGTAACTCCCCTGAGAAGTTAGCCACCACACATCCAACTGAAGAGTTTAATGCACTTCAGCAGATTAAAATTTAATGGAATTCCCAGAGGTATTTGACTTACAAGGCACTGCTACTTACTCATATGACCCATACCCACCACCTGACTATTCTTCCAGACTTATAACTACACTGAGGTGCCAAAACCCCAAAAGATGAGGCATAAATAATCCCCTGTGAGGAAGAATGCTAGACTCTAAAGGAACTGCATGACTTTTATAATATACACAGACATAAATCAAGGGAGTATGTGTGGGAATGGATATTCAGCATTTGAAATAATGGTAGAAGGAACATAAAGTTGGGTCAGGCTGAAGTTATTGTTATAGACTGACTAAAGAAAATTTCTGGATTCATTTTTGTGGCTTGAGGGTTTGAAAGTGCTATAACAGGTGCCCCAAAAACAAGGCCAAAAAATAAATAAATAAAAATAATAGTGAAAATACAAAATGAAAAGTAAAGAATAAAATAAAAAATATATATAAATAAAAATATAAAATTTAATGAATGTCTTTTATTCCCATAAGACCTGTTAACTTTTAGGTACAGTGACAATTTCTTCGGTATATTCCATCAGTGTCTTATTATTTTCACTTTATTTTTCAAATAAGCTTTAGGAAACAGAAAAATCACATACAAAATATAGGGAATTCCCATATACCCCACTCTCTTCCCCCTCACTTTTTCCCTCATCAATACCATCTTACTGAGTATGGTACATTTGTTACAATTGATAAATAAACACGTAAGCATTGCCAATAATCATGGTAATTAGTCCATACTATGGTTCACATTCTGCACCACACACCTTAACAAGATCTAACAAAATGCATCACGACCTGTATCCACCATTGCGAGATCATGCAGAACAATCCCAAAGTCCCCAAAATGCCCCATGTTCCATCCATTCCTCACTCACTCCGTCACTCCTGGCACCCATGGCAAACATTAGGTTGCAATTTTTGAAGAATTTTTGAAGGCTCACAGTTACATGCATTAATATTGAAAGCTTGACATATTGTTTCATCTTCTTTTATTAGTCACTGTATATGTTCTCAAGACACAGTTTCCCCTCTATTTGAGAACATAGCAGGACTCCCCAGGATAGGAATTTAATATTTCCTTGTTTGTTGTGTGGGACTCCACTGACTGAAATAACACTCTAGGACATGATTGGCACTTTCATGTTCCACAGAAACATACCAGAGTTGTGCATTCTGCCACATATCCACTCACCCCCAACACCCTGTACCAATAACACTCCCCTGCCATATTTGTTAAAAGAACATTCCCATCATTGTAATTTTAACCACAGACATACAAGTCCCCAGAGTTCACCTGTCCCTTCCTCCAGCCTTCCTTCTAGTTCCATGGATAGTCCAATCTAACTGACATCCCTACACCACTATCGCCCCATCCACTGCCAAACTACCCCCTTATCTTATCTTAGGCATTTTCCATATTGAACATCAGCTCACCACTCTCTACTCCCTGTCTGTCTCCTGATACCTTATCTTCCAGAATCTAGCTCTGTGAGTCTGCTCAATTTGCCTAGGTCACATCAAAGAGGTCATGTAATATCTGTCCTTTAGTGCCTGGCTTACTCCACTCAACATAAGTCTTCAAGATTAATCCATGTTGCCCCACGTGTCAATACTTCATTCTTTCTTAAACTTGAGTAATATTTCATTGTGTGTATAAACCACAATTTGCTTATCCATTCTTCTGTTGATGGACACTTGGGTTGCTTCCAACTTTTTGCAGTAGTAAATAATGTTGCTATAAAACATTAGTGTGCATACATCTGTTCATGTCCCTGCTTTCATTTCTTCTGGGAATTTTCTTAGAAGTGGAATTGCTGGATCATATGGCAAGTTCTATAAATAACTTCCTGAGGAACCACCAAACTGTCCTCCACAATGGTTGCACCGTTCTATATTCCCACCAGCAGTGGATGAGGGTTCCCTTTCCTCCACAAGCTCTCCAACACTTGTAGTTTTCTGTTACTTTTTTTAATAGCTGCCAGTCTAATAGTTGTAAGATGATATCATATTGTAATTTTGATTTGCATTTCCCTAATAGCTAGTGATGTTGAACCTCTTTTCATGTATTTTTTTAGCCATTTGTATTTCTTCTTTAGAAAAGTATTTGCTCAAATCCATTGCCCATTTTTTAAGTGGGTTGTTTCTCTTTTTATTTCAAGATGTAGGATTTCTTTATATATGCTGGATATTAGGCCCTTATTGAATAAAAGGTTACCAAATATTTTCTCCTATTGAGTAAGCTGCCTTTTCATTTTCTTGACAAACTCCTTTGAGGCACAAAAGTTTTTAAATTTGAGGAGGTCCCATTTATCTATTTTTTTCTTTCATTTCTCGTTCTTTGGGTGTAAAATTTATTAAACCATTTCCTTTTACAAGATTTCATAGATCCTTCCGTACTTTATTTATTTTTGAGGAGCTTTATGGTATTGGCTTTTATATTTAGATATTGATCCCTCTTGAGTTAATTTTTACATAGGGCACGAGATGATGATTCTCTCTCATTCTTTTGGATATAGATATCCAGTTCTCCCAGCACCACTCGTTGAAGAGGTCATTTTGTCCCAGTGGATAGGGCTTGTTTGCCTGTACTTTGACTATTTTCATCATATTCATTTGACAATAACTCCACATTCCCCCTCCCCCAGCACTGTTAACCATTATTCTGATTTCTGTCTCTATGAATTTGCTTACTTTAACTATTTCATATGAGATAAATCATAGAATATTTGTTTCTTTGTGTCTGACATATTTCATGCTACAGGATGTCTTCACAGTTCATCCATGGTGCAGCATGTACCAGCACTTCATTTCTTTTTTTACTGTTGAACAATATCCCATTGTATGGATATACCACATTTGGTTTATACATTCATCTGTTCCTGGACATGGGTTTTTCCCAACTTTTGACAATTGTGAATAATGCCTATGAATACTCATGAAGAAATATCTAAGTGTGTCACTGCTTTCAATTATTGGGTATGCACGTAGGAGTGGAATTGTAAGATGCTTTTGGAATCTGTGTGTGTATGTGTGTGTTTCTTTCTTAGCTTTGCTTTGAAATATGTTTCATTATGATATCTCATTATTGCTTTCATTTAGGGTTACTGGATTATTTTATCTCAAGGGCTCTGAAGTCCTTGAGCATGGATATTTTTCATGAAGCCTAAGCATGGCAAATAATCTTATTATTCTATGCATGATGCTAGAGCAGTAACAGCCAAAGAATCACTCTTATTAAATTCAAGTTAAGATCACAGATTAAAACAAAAGATAAGAACACACACAATTCAAAAATAAAATTCCATAGCTCAGTTTAACCCACCATCTCTACCAAATAAATAATCAAGCAAATGTGTCCACTTTACAATGGTGTGGTTGCGTATTTCTAGATGAATACTGCATAATAATTTAAGAAAAGGAGAATTAAGTCCAGTTAGGTTAAGTTGTTCTTCTGATTGACATTTCTGTGTAACAAACCACTCCACATTTTGTTACATAAAACAAGTGTTTCTTTATGCTCAGGGATTCCATGGCTTAGAAATGTGGGTAGTCATCATTGAGGATGGCATGTTTCTGTTCCGTGATGTCTGGAGTCACAGGAGGGTGACTTTAATGATTGAGGCTGAAACACCTACACTTAGAGAATTCACTTCAAGAAGACTCCTGTACTCAAGGTTCTGACACCTGGCTTTGGATAACATGAAGGCTGGTATAACTAGGATTTTTACCAGGGTATCCAATGAGGCTGTTGCATGGTTTGGGCTTCTCCTGGCATACTGGGTTCTGTGAAAGATCACCTCAGGGAGGAACCTCAAGAAAGGGAGTTTCTGGGTAACACTGGTAGCAGTTACTTAGCTTTATCTGACCCAGCCTGAAATGTCAGTGTCAGTTCCCTCATACTCTAATGTTTTCAACAGATGCAAGCCCACCTGGATTCAAGGGGAGGTGATAGGATGTCACATTTTGTTGGGAAGAGTGACAATTTCACACATTCTAAGAGCATGTCGGAGGAGTGAAAGGGCTGTAGACATCTTTGGAAAATACAATCCACCATACTTGCACATTATTATCACTTTGCTTCCATTTCTCAAGTATGCATGGCCAAATATGTATGTGGTACACTCAAGCGCCACATATAAAATCATGCACAAAGATGCTGAAATCTGCCTTGGATGTACTGGTGCTGCTACCTGGAACTTGGCTTCTACTTAGAATATCTTATATGTATTATTTACGAAGGAAATTAATATTCAATTATATTATTACAGCAGCTTTCTTGAACATGTTAAATTTACAGCAAAATTATATTATTAAAGAAGAAATTTAAAAGCAATTGTCTTTGTTCAGACAAAAAGTGATGAGATTGTTTTAATGGGAAAATAAAGGACATGAGTTGTCATAATAGCATACTATGTATTTTAAACATTAGAGTAGAATTAGGACAAAATATAAAATTTCTAATATTAGCTTCTATATGCGTTGTGAACTGATGTTATATAAAAAAAATCTATTCCCAAAAACATAAAAATAAAAAAAATCCTGCTACATAATGCATTCCTATTAATGTCTTTTTAATCCAAAACATGAATATTTTCTTTGGTAAACACAGGTGGAATCTCTGTTGAGGGCAATTTGATTTGATGAGCCTGCATTTCCCAGTTTACTACATGAGTTGTTGTTTTTTAAATAAAATATATAGCATACATGAAATGTGGGTAAGTGTACAAATTCTACCAAGATAGGTACTTTATTTTTACTAAGTGAAAATACCATCCACATTAGGAAAATTTCTGCTCATCACTTGTAGATCATTAGAATACAGGCATGAGTTGATTTGGTTTGCAAGTTTATAATTTATTTTATAAAGTAGATAACTAAAATCATTAAGATTAAATAACTTTAGAAATTTATACAACTTTATACAGCTGCAGAGTACCCATGATTGTCCTATTAACATGTTAGGAGTACCAAAAGTAAACAAATTAAGCAATAATTTATGCACACTGGTAACACCTAACCATTTTAAATATATCCAAGGTAATAAAAATATTCTCATGCAAGAATTTTTACTACTCTTAGTTCTAGATATCTTTGTTCATTTTTAAAGTCATGTAGATGTCTCCATTGTTTGAAAGAACATTTATCTTTTAGAAATAAGTTGTAAATTATCCATAAAAATCTCTGACTTGATAGTGATTCATTCAATCTGATTGAGTCAAAAATCAATTGGTCAGGGAAAAGATGTGGTTCAAGCAGATGAGCAACTGCTCCCCACATGGGAGGTCCCATGTTCCATTCCCAGTGCTTCCTGAAAATAAAAATTTGAAAAAAATCAAGCAAACAAATGAAAAAACCAACTCAGGGGAGCCAGTTTAGCTCAGTAGTTGAGTGCCGTCTTCCCACATATGATGTTGCAGGTTCAATCTCCAGTCAAAATAATTAAAAAAAAAAAAAAAAACCTTTTGGTCTTACAGTTTTGCATCTATGCTTTATTATAATTTATTATTTATTATACAATATTATTTTAGCTCATATATTTATTCCAACATTGGAGTTTTCACTGAGGTAAAGTTCATTTTTTGAACATCTTTCCATATTTTCCATATTTAGCACTATAAATAACAATTTGATACCAAAAAAATGGGCAGTCATTTAAATGTATCAATTCATTGAAAAAAATAAGAGAATGAATGTTAATTCACTTTTGAAAAATTGCTACAATCTACAACCATATTTCCAAAAGCTTTTCTAGCAAAATTGACTACACAGAGTTAATTTCTATGATTTGTAATGGTTAATTTGATGCACCAACTAGGTTATGATATGATGTCTAGTGGTTTTGCCAAAATCCTGCCTGGTTGTTACTGAAAGGATTTCCTAGATGGGATTAGCATTGCATTTAGTTGACTGTAACTAAAAGAGGTGAGTCTCAGTAATGTGGCTGGTCCTAATCCAATCAGTTGGAGGTCTTAAAAATGAGAACTGAGTGTTTCAAGATTCAGAAACAATTCTGCCTCAAGACCACACATTTTATTCCTCCTTGGCCTCCCAAAAGAATCTGACTAAATACTTTATCACCATTGCTCCAGATTTCCAACCCCTGGCCTGCTCTATCAAATTCAAACTTGCCAGAAAGAAAGAGGCTCAAAAATGTGGAACATTATAAGCATATAGCCTTATATGAGTATTATATGAGTATTCCTCTTAAATGTGCCTATATTCATTTATTCACAGCTTATATTTAAACTTTTAAAAAAATTATAATATATAGAATATTTGAAAAAATAATACAAAGAATTGCCATATTCCTTTAGTATTGACTGACTTCTTTGTTTACATGCACATACCCACAAACACATGTACACAAGCTGCAAACACACAAAATGATAAAGCAAAGAAAAAGGGAGGATACTTACTTGGCAGGGGAGATACTATAATCATGAAGGTGGTTTTCCCAGGACAAGGCTTATCCATTGCTTATCCATAGTTTATCTTATCCATTAGCTAAACTATAGTCCATGGTTAGCAGCAATGCTTCAATATGTACTCACCACTTGTAACAAATGCACCACACTAATTAAGGATGTTGCTAATGGGGGAAATTGTGGGAGGGGAAGGGGTGAAGCATATGGGAATTCCATATGTTTTTGATGTAACATTTATATTATCTAAAGCTTCTTTAAAAATAAAAAAATAATTTTTTTAAAAAGAAGAAACTGTAGATAGAGGAGGAAGAGAAAGAGGAAGAGGGGCAGGAGGAGGAAGACAATAAGGAAGAGAAAACCTGCAGATAAAAGTTATAAGCATTTGGTCCTTCATCTAAATCTTCAGTGTATATTTCCTAAAATAATGGACAATTTCTTTCATAACATTGTTTGAATATCAAAATCAGGAAATTAAGGTTGGTATAATACTCTCTGATCTATAGACTTTATTCAAATATTGCCAATTACTCACTGCCGGTACCAAAATCTGTATTAGTCAAGGTTCTTCATAGAAACAGAACCAATAGGATATATGTGTAGGTGATAATGCAATGTGATTAATTGTAATGAATTGGCTCTGGAGATTGTGGGGCCTGGCAATTCCCAATTCTGTACAGGAGGTCAGAGCCCTGTACAGAAGTGGAGGTGAAGTGTTTAATCACAGTCTGTAAGGAAGGTTGAGGCTGAATGTAGGGTGGAGTCTAGAGTCAGAATTTCTTCTGATTCTTGAAACCCTCAGTTCTTGCTTTGAAGACCTCTAACTAGCATTGCAATGTCATTCAGGAGGATTCCAATGTCCTGAAAATACCCCCATATTACACCTATTTTTCCCTCTCTCTTTCCTCAAGGCCTCTGGTGGCCACTGCCTCCACATCCATGGTAAAACTTCTTCCATTACTGGAATAACAATAAGTCTATAGTAGAATAGCAGTAAATCTACTCTAGTCCATTGCTCTTCCCAGAGATTAAACTAAAATGTAAACTATAATTCACACAAACAAATAGGTTAATCCTGCTTTTGAAAACTAGTAAATAAATGTCATATTATGCCAGAGAAATAAAAGAGCTTTAACTCATTTCCTGAGGGCAATCTCCTTTACATAAAGTCAACTGATTATAACTTCTAATCTCATCTGCAAAATACATCCACAGTAACAACTAGGCCAGTGTTTGACCAAACAACTGGCAGTATATCCACGTTGACACATAAATTGATGGGATAGCCATCAAACAACCCAGTAATAGACATGTTTCAGAGATTTGCTAACTTTTGCCTGGAGATTTTTTTTCTTTCATATTCTGTCTCTAACCTCTGCCTGTCCTACTAACCTTACCTTCATCCATTCTAGCCTCTCACCCCTAGGTCTATCCCTAACCTTCCAGATAATCAGTAACTTTTTATTTTTTAATGTGCTATTTCTGAATATCGAATCCTGTGCCTTGCAAATTTCTGGGAGATTCTCACTTGTCAAGGGACATCATTTTACTCCTTGGATGATCTAAGGTGGTTGTTTTGTTTTTGAGTTTTATAATACTTTTGTAATGTTTCATTATGATGGTTGATGAATAACACATGTTGATATCATTAGGGCAGTTTCTTTAAATATGGGGAAATGAAGCCCAGATTATATAAATAGGAGGCTAAAGGGGATTTAAGTACATAAAAGGTAATGATAAAAATCATCTAGTATTAACTAACTGAAATTTGTTTGAACAAAGCAATTAAGATATAGCTTATAGAGCTTCAAAGCTTCGTAAAGTTGCGATTACTTCATGGAAGTTTCTTTTTATTTGAAGTAACAGAAAGATTTCAGAACCCTTCAACTACTGCTCAATCACTCTGGAGTTGAATTAAAAGTAAATTGTTATTATTTTGGATTCATTTATACTCTATTCATTTTAATATACATTTGTTGTGTGTTTAGCTTATCATTTATAGAGATGGTTCCAGAGGCATAATTTTTACAGAACAGAAAGACACATTTGAAAACAAATAATTATGATAATTTAGGTGCTAAACTCTAGATATGTATGAGGAAAACCCATACTCTGAAGCAATTGTTTCTGTTTGGTATTATCAGAGAAAACTCAGAAGAGGTAGGTTTAGAGCTGAGTCTGGAAGGAAGAAGTGTGCACCAGGAAGAAGTGGGAAAGAAAACTCCATTTCTTATGGGAAAATCAGAGTTAGCATAGAAGAAAGAAAATGATAGCTCAGTGTGGTACAGCACGCACTGAGTAACGGGAGCACATTGAAAACAGGTTGCCTTTTTACCTGGCAGATAGATTGGAAAGGAACTTGCTGCCCATTAAAGAGAAGCTTCAAATTCTTTATTAATAATTAAGTAATTGATAAAAGAAGTCTCTTCTTTTTTTCTCTCGAACACTCCATTCCCTCCTCCCTCCTCACTAACCCTCCCCCAGTAATCTCTAATCAGTTTTTTGTTTCTGCATATTTACCATTTCTAGTAATCTCTAAGAAGTGGTGTCATATAATTTTCATCCTTATGTTTTCATAGAGGCTGCATGATTTTACATTCCCATGAACCAATTACAATGCACTAGAGTTACAATTTCTCTACATCCTCTCCAATACATGGTAATTTCCATCTTTAAAATCATAGCCATCCTTGTGAATGTGAAATGGTATTTCATTGTGATTTTAATTTGCATTTCCCTAGTGTCTAATTATGTTGAGCATCTTTTCTTGGGTTAATTGGCCACTTGTATCTCTTCTCTGGAGCAACGTATATACAAGTTTTTGGCCATTTTTAAAATTCTGTTTATCTTTTTTTGTTGAGCTGTAGGAGTTCTTTATATATATAATGGATATTAAACATTTATCTGATATATGGCTTGAAATTATTTTTTCCCATTCTGTAGGCTGTCTTTTGACTTTCTTGATAATTTCCTTTGATGCCCAAAAGTCTTTAATTTTGACAAAATCAAATTTATCTGTTTCTTTTATTTCTCATGCTTTGGGTGTCCTATTTAAGAATTTTTTTTCTAAATCACAGGTCCTATTTATTGCTAAGAGGTTTATAGCTTTAGCTCTTACATTTAGATCCTTGGTCTGTTTTGAATTGATTAATGTATAGTGTGTATGGTATGGGCCTGTCTTCATTCTTCTGCATGTGGATATCCAGTTTTCCTGCACCATTTGTTGAAGAGACTATTATTTCCCCTCTTCATGGATTTAGCATCTGTAAAAAAAATCACTTTGCTATAGGTGTTGTGGGTCTATTTCTGGATTTGCAACTCTATTCTACTGATCTATCTGTCTAGCTTTGTGTCAGTGCCATGCTGTTTTGATTACTGTCATTTTATAAAACACCTTGAAATTGGGAAATGTGAGTTCTCCAGCCCTGTTCTTTTTCAACAGTGGTTTGGCTATTTGGGTCTCCTTGCAGTTCCATACAAATCTGACTATTGGTTTTTCCAGTTCTGCAAAAAAGAGTGCTGGAAATTTATCAAGGATTGCATTCAATTTGTAGATATCTTTGGGTAATTTTGACATATTAATAAAGTTAACTCTTCCAATCCATGAACACAGAATATCTTGCCATTCATCTAGGTTTTCTTTAAATTCTTTTGGAAGTCTTTTGTAGTTTTAGTATATGTCTTTTGTATCCTTAAATTTATTCCTATATAAATTTATTCCTAGATATTTTATTCTTTTAGTTGCTCTTGTAAATGGAAATGTTTTCTTAAATCCTTCTTAAGATTGTTCATTACCAGTATATAGAAACACAACTGTTTTGCCTCTTGATCTTGTACCCTAACTCTCACACAGAATTAACTTTGTAGCTTTAATAGTCTCCTTTTGGGTTCCTTCAGGTTTTCTATATATAAGATCATGTCAACTACAAATAGATATTTTTATTCTTCCTTTGCAAATTTGAAACCTCTTATTTCTTTTTCTTCTTCATTTTTCTGGCTAGTATTCTAGTATAATATTGAGTAGCAGGGGTGAAAGTAGGTATCCTTGCTTCAGTCCTGATCTGATGGGGAAAATTCACATCTTTCACTATTGAAAGTGTGATGTTAACTGTTGTTTTTTTTTTTTTTTTCATAAATGGTCTTTATCATGTCTCTGAGTATTTTTATCAAGAGGTTACATTTTGTCAAATGACTCTTCTGCATCTATTGAGGAAAATTTTTTTGTTTTATTCTATTTATGAAGTGTATTACATTGATTTTTCATATTTTGATGTTGACATTTTGTATGTTGAACCCACTTGGTTATGGTGTATAAACTTTTAAAATACCATTGGATTTTGTTTCTTAGTATTTTCTTAAGAATTTTTCCATCCATATTCATAAGGGAAAATAGGCTGTAATTTTCTTTCCTTGTGATGTCTTTACCAGACTTTGATGTCAGAGTAACATTAGTCCCCTAGAATGAGTTAAGAAGTATTCACTCCTCTTAAATTCATCAGAAAAGTTTTAGAAGGATTAGCATTTATTTAAATGTTTGGTAGAATTCACAGTTAAGCCATCTGGTCCTGGACATTTCTTTGGTGGAGGGTTTGGTTATTGATTGGATCTCTGTACTTGTTATAGGTTTATTGATGTTTTCTACTTCTTGAAACATTTTGTTTAATTCATGTGGTTTCTAAAAATTTTTCCCTTTCTTCTAAATTGTTTAGTTGGTTGCAATAAAGTTGTTCATAATATTCTCTTGTAATCAATTTTTGTTTCTGTAAGTTCATTAGTTTTATCACAATTTGCTATTCTGATTTTGTTTTTTTGCATATTTTCTCTTTTTCCTTTGACAGTTTATCTAATGTCTTGCCAATTCTATTGACTTTTTCAAAGAACCAATTTTTTATTTTCTTAATTCTCTCAATTGATTGCCTATTTTCTATTTCATTTGCTTCTGTTCTAATTATAATTATTTCCTGTCTTCTGCTACTTTTGGGTTACTTTACTCTTCTTTTTCTAGCTTCTCAAGAGGTAAAGTTAGGTTATTACACATCTTCCTTCTTGTTAAATACAGACACACATAGCCATAAATTTCCCTCTGAGTACTGCTTTTGCTTCATACCATGTCTTTTGTTACATTGTGTCTTTGTTTTCATTTGCCTCTAAGTATTTTCTATTTTATCTTTTCATTTCTTCTTTAATCTATTGGTTGTTTGAGTTTGAAGTTTAATTTCCACTTTTTTATATTTTTTCAGTTTTCCTTCTGTTACTGATTTTTAGCTTCATTCCATTATGGCCAAAGAGGTTGTTTTTTTTTATGATTTAAATAATATTAATTCCCTTTAGACTTCTCTTGTGCCCTAATAGATAGTCTATTCTAGTGAATAATCTACCTGCACTTGCAAAAAATATCTTCTGCCATTGTTGCATAAAGTGTTTTATGTATGTCAATTAGAGCTGTTGGTTTATAGTGTTGTTTAAGACTATATTTCTTTAATGACCTTCTGTTCAGATATTCTATTGAGAATTGAAAATGGTGTATTGAAATCTCCAAAATTTGTTGTAGAAGTGTCTATTTCTCCCTTCCATTCCATCTGTTTGTCTCATATATTTTAGTACTCTGCTGTTAGGGACCTATATGTTTGTATTTATTTAATTGACACTTTCATGGATATTTAATGTTTTACTTCATCTCATATAGTGATTTTTTACTTAAAGTCTATTTTGCCTGATATTAATATAGCTACCCTACTTTCTTTTGTTCGCTATTTGCATGAAGTTTTTGCCATTCTCTCATGGATCTTACTTGGACTCATTTAAAATGGGTCTCTTGTACACAGCATATAGTTGAATCTTGTTTTCTTATCCACTCTTCCAACCTCTGGCTTTTGAGTAGAAAGTTTAGTCAATTTAAATTTAGGGAAATTAGTGATAAAGCAAAAGTCGCATCTGCCATTTTTCTAATTGTTTTTTTTTTGTTAAGTCTCACAACTTTTTCATCCCTTGTTTCCTCCATTACTGCCTTGCTTTTTGTTTAGATAATCTTTTAAAATGAGTCATTTTCTATCACATCTTTTCCTTTTGTGTAGATTTTTTTAGACACTTTCTTTGTGTTTACCATGGAGATTAATTTTAGCACACTAAATCTATTGCAATTTAGTTTGTGTTGATCCCAAGTTTATGTCAATAACATACACATACACAATAACTATATCCCTCCATCTCTTCCTTTTATGTTGTTCATGACACAAACTGCATCTTTATGTATTGTGTGTCTAGTAACAAAGACTTACAATTTGAATTGGTCAGCCAAAGGGGTGCTGATGCAAAGTACCAGAAATCTGTTGGCTTTATAAAGTGTATTTATTTGGGGTAGAAGATTACAGTTATAAGATTCTTAAGAGTCCAACTAAAGGTACCATAACACATTCTTTCTTTATGGATTGGAAGACTAGATATAGTTAAAATGTCAATTCTACCCAAACTTATTTACAGATTCAATGCAATCCCAATAAAATTCTCAACACCCTTATTTGCAGGAAAGTGAAAGCCAATTATCAAATTTATTTGTAAGAGTACCGAGCCGAGATAGCTAAAAGCGTCTTAGAAAGAAGAACAAAGCTGGATTATGCTCACTTCCTGACTGTAAAGCATATTACTTAGCTAAGTGGTAAAAACAGCAAGGTACTGGCATAAAGACAGGTACATTGACCAGTGGAACCAAATCAAGAATTCAGAAATAGACCCTCACATGTACAGTCAAGTTACTTTTGACAAGCCTGTCAAACCCTCCCAGTTGGGAAAGAACAGTCTATTCAACAAATGGTCCTGGGCAAACTGAATATCCATATACAAAAGAAAGAAAGAGGATCCCTATCTCACACCTTATACAAAAATTAACTCAAAATGGATGAAGGACCTAAATATAAAAACAGCAACCATAAAACACTTAAAAGAAGATGTAGGGAAACATCTTCAAGATCTTGTGGTAGGCATTAGTTTCTTAAACCTTATACCCAAAGCACAAGCATCAAAAGAAGAAACAGATAAATTGGACCTCCTCAAAAGTAAACACTTTTGCAGCATAAAAGGCTTTATCAAAAGGGTGAAAGGCAGAGTTTAATATTCATGTTACATGGGAAGCAGCTGTGGTTCAATCAGTAGGGCTCCCATTTACCATATGGGAGCCCCGGGCCCGGTTCCCGGGGCCTCCTGGTGAAGGCAAGCCCGCCCGTGCGGCGTGGTTACCTGACCCAGCGAGCACAAGCAGCAAGGGGGGGATAAATGAATAAATAAATAAAATCTTTAAAAATATATATATTCATGTTACATAAAGAGATCATACAACTCAAAGAAAAAAAGACAAGCAAACTAATTAAAACTGGGTGAAAGACTTGAATAAACATTTTTACAAAAAGGAAAACCAAATGGCCAAAAAGGACATGAAAAATCATTCAACATCACTAGCTATTAGAGAAATGCGGATCAAAACCAAAATGATATACCATTTCACTTTATAGAATGGCCATCATTAAAAAAAAAAAAAAAAAAAAAAACACAAAAAGCTACAAGTACTGTAGTGGCTATGAGAAAAAACAATCATTTGGCCATTATCCTCTATCTGTGGTGTGTGAAAATGCTGCCTCTGGCTGAATTTAGTAGAAAATCCCTGTTCATTCATTTCCCATCTCTTTGGCCAACAAGTGATGGCCAATTTAGGAGTACCTCATTTTGACATAAAAAATGACATGAGCAGAAAAGAATGCTGACACACTATTGTAGGAATTGCCATATATCACAGTTAACTCTCCCCACTTTTCTTTCAGAGTCCTATACCTTATTTAGGCTCCTTCCCTAATTGCCTGCACTGCTCAATGCTTTGTTCTTCATAAGATCATCTACTATACCTCCTATATTACCTGTTCTGGTTTCCATGCACTTACATAATTGTCTATTAAACATCAATCAAATCATCGAATCCCCAATGATATGAAAAGCAAAATAATTGCTTACACTAAAGGCAGAAATTTACCTAAGATACACTGAATCGAGTGACCCATTCCATGCCTCAAGGTTGGAAAAATCAATGCTGCTGATAAGTGGACATGACTCAAAGAGGCAGCCAGATAGGGAAAATGTAATGACTCAGTCTCAGGCTGACATATTTCTCCTATTGATCCCAATATATGGTGAAAAATGAGGGGACCAGCCCTTTCCTCTCCTGTCCCTATTATGTCTTATTCTTGTGACTCTTCCCCTTCCTTAAAACTGCATTGACATTATTTTACTCTTATTACACCTGGAGGAAAACATTCAGTGGATGACAGAGTGGTATTTCCTCCTCCTTAACACATAAAAGAAAACACTGTTCTAAATTAGTAATAGCAATTTCCTTGACTAGGGACTCTTATGAGGAATGTTGGTTTTGATAATAAAGGTTAATTCTTGATTCCCTATTGAAACTATGTAAAAGATAAGGTTGAATGATTATGGATTTGCATTTCAATTAGCCACCTTTTTATGGTATTCAAAATGACTGAATATTTATAACATACAAAGTTTATTAAAATCTTCACATAGAGAGCTCATTTAATCCCTACGGTGTCTCACTTTTTCATTAAAAACCTGGGTAAGAAACATATATTACATCAATACATCACTGGATCTCTAACTTATGCATGAGAAACACCAAGGTTTTTTGTTAAAGCATAGATCGCTTAGCATCACTCCCAGAGTCTCTGAGTCAGTAAGTTTGAACTGGGGTCCAAGAAATCACATTTCTAACAAGTTCCAGGAGATGTTGATGCTGCTGGTGTAAGGACAACACTAGGAAAACCACTGCCTTACCATTTTATCACAGTATATTTTTCACAATATCTTTTACTGAGTAGATACTCAACATCTGTTTCCTTAGTGAAATAATTTGTTAGTAGATTGATGAAAAATTATAAAAATAACCTTATCATATTAAGTAGAATTTCATTAAGAAGTTGGTGGCAAAGTCTAGCTTCCAGAACATGAACAATGCCTGGTTTGCATTGTTATTCCCCTCACACTCCCAAACTACCTCCTCCTTCACCTGTCAGTGTCTGCTCTGAATGCTAATTTGCATCAGCCCAATATATGAAACCATTACTAGATACATAAAGTAGGTACATTTCTGTACATATTGTATACACTTGCATATTTGCAAAGGAAAAATATAACATCTGAGGGGTTTGGGGTCATGGATATTGTTAATAACCATACAAAAAACATGAAATTACATCCAATTTAACAGTGGATACTTGGAAATATTATTCTACAGCTATAGATCTCAGAAAGGTCAACAAAAGACACTTTCTAAATTGAAGAGTACCCCTTCAAATCTATAACTTACACTCCTTATTTGTAGTATAGGTGACCATGTGGCAAGCTGGTGACAAAGTTTGGATTTAGAAAGCTGAAGAGTTGACCAAATATGAAATAATTCCAAGTATGAGGTCAAGACTTATTTTGAAAAAGAAGGTATCACTTTATCAGAGGCAGTGAAAATGATCTTTACAATTGATAAGCCCCACAACTCCCACAAATTTTTTCCCTTTGTTTGAAGAGAAATAAGAGCTAAACCAAGATACAAAAAAAAAAAAAAAAAAAAAAAAAAAAAAAAAAAAAAAAAAAAAAA
>JAKSZT010021474.1:606679-621461 GCA_026826555.1 Tolypeutes matacus | reverse complement strand
AAAAAAAAAAAAAAAAAAAAAAAAAAAAAAAAAAAAAAAAAAAAAAACAACAACTAAGAATCATAAGAAAAACTCGTGTTGATCCTACAATGAGGTCCTGGCTGCCACTCACACAAACTTCAAGCAAATAATTTGTGAAACATACTCATGCTTCAGTGATGAGCAATTATAAAGAACTAGCACAGAGCCTGTACAAAAATAACAAGAAAAACAGGATCAAAGGAAGAGGAAATATAACTAACAAGTAAAGGACACAAACCAGAAAAAAGTGCCAATCAGAAGAGGAAAATTAAGACAATCATCACAATGAATAATAATTTTTAAAAATATAACCAAATAATCAACTCTAAGAAGAATGAACATAGTGAAGAGATTCAAATCTTTACTAAACATAAGGTAAGAAAACAAGACAAGAACTGTGAACCTGCAAAGTTCAGTAAACTCAAGGAAGAGTAAAATAATAAACCTTCTCAGGAATGATGAAGAAATTGAATGGGATGCACACAGTAAGATTTATACAAGAGGGAAATAAGAGAAGTGAACAAATTGAAACAGAAATTCAAGAATTAGAAAGAAAATATTATTTATGAAAGGAAAGCAGTGTAAGATTGGCATACACAAGGAAGAAAATAAAAATAGTGTAACTTTAAACACACTGTCAGGATGTATTCCTGAAAATAAAGATGATTTCAGTCTATAGTTTTGAAGAACATACAATATCCTATGAAAACTGATTCAGAGCAGTTGACAGTGAGATACTCCCTGGTAAAGATAGTGAATGTCAAAGACAGAGAAGTTTTTGGACTTGTAGACAAATGGATTAAGTGTTTTGTGAAAACAAACAATTCAGTCTGGTTTCAGACATGGAAACAATATTCAATGTATGAAAACCCTAAAGTAGATCCTATAAAATCCTCAAAAGGGCTCTACCTGGGGCATACTGGATCTGGGCAAATATATGTTGTGGGGAACCCTGTTTCATTTTAAATATTATTTCCATGATAAAAGTATAACACAGGGCGGTGAAAAGGACTCCCCAAGCTTATCAAAGAGCTATATTAATAAAATTGTCATCATGAACAAAAAAATAAAAATAGCCAGTATACAAACATGTAGGGAGAAAAAAATATATTAATTTAAGCATTGTTCATAATTGGAAATATACAGATACTTTCTAAAGTTTTCTAAAATCTACAGAAACAATACAGAGCAGAAATCACATAGTTAGGACAAACATATCTAAAAACTCAATTTAAACAGTGAGTTACAGATGCTTGAATAGATAGCTCTATGGAATATTTAAAAAAATGTTCATAAATAGACACAAATACATGCGGAAACAGTATTTCAAAAAGGTCCAACACACGTCAATGGGGCAGATTATTCATAGATGTTGTTGAATCAATTAAATATATGAAAAAAGATAAAGTTGGACACATACCTCCACCCTTACAACAGTATAAATTCAAAATGGAGCAAGCATTTAAATGCAAAAAAGAAACTACAATTGAATCAGAAGAATCCACCATGGAATTCTTTATTGAAGCTGCAGTGAAGAAGGCCTTTGTAACATTAAAACAACACCAAACAATATATTTTTAAAAATTCCTAAATCAACTTCTATATTGCATAAACCTTCAAAATACATTAAAAAAAAACCCTGAAAACTAACAAATATTTGTAATCACAACATCAATAGCTAAATAGTCTTATCTAAAAAGCATCCTCAATATGATAAATTAATAGATAACCAGGGGTGTGAAGAGAGAGTTGCCAAAAAAGGAAATTATAAATAATTCTGAAACTAAGAAAAGATCCCAATCTCACTCATGATAAAAGAAATGCAGAATTAATCTACTCTTCAGCAGCATTCTCCTTTTTGGTTTTGTGGGGATGATAATTGAATTAGAACAGATTTAATGAAAGCAATTTATGATATCTATCAAAATTATGAATGGCAACCCTGTGTATCAGCTATTTCACCCTTAAAAACTTAGTTTACAGATACTCTAACAAATGTATAAAATTTTGAATATATATGGCTATTTGTTGAACTTTGTTCGTGATTGATTTTCCTAAAGGAGGGGAAGGAACATTCCTGGGCAGAGTAAACTGTAAACTACTTAGAGGCACCTCATCTTTCACCACCAATTATTGCCCTTAAGGCTTGTTTCGGGGTCATTTCATCTTAATGGTTAAGAAGTAATTACCTATGACCATTCCAAATGACCTACTTTAGCTTAGGGTTATCTCTTCCAGTAGACAGATGGCAAGGAAACCACTGATCCCATATTGACTTAACAGTTCTCCTTGTAGGCTGAGTACAATCAAATCATCCCTGAAGCTTTTCTATTAAGGTCTTTTCCATAGTTTTCATCATTTTCTGAATATTTCTTTCTTTCTTCATCTTATTGTCAAATAGAACGGCCCTTAAAATGGATCCTTTCCTTGATTTATTGTATAGGAAAACAAAAGCTCTAAGTATGGTTGGGTTGCAATACAGGAAGAGGGATGGCCCAGTTCTCAAATCTGTCCCAGAAAGAACTAGAATGAAACACAAAATACTTGGAAAAAAACCCTAAAAAGTGTATGACATTTGTGAGGACTCCATATACCCAAATCCAACTCCTCTCTCCTTTATATTCTTCTGACTAATTTTTGGTTAATGATGAGGCTCTTCTGGGCATTGGGATTTATGAATAAACATGAGGAGGAAAGTTTAGCCACCTTCTTGAGTATCCAAAAGTATGGAGACAGCAATGACAATGAATGAGATAGTGCTGAACATGGGGTCTCTTCCTCCTTCTCAGCCTCCTGGTATCACACTGGATCTCTGAGATATCACCCCCCACCCATGTGTGCACACACATATCATCCCTCCACACACCTCAGAAACACACACACTCACCACCTCTACTGCCACCACCTCCCTGTAGATAGGAATCTTCTCCTCAACTGTTATGATATGGGTTTATCTGACTCTTCCTTTCTTCAATTAAAAGAACCCACACACATCTGAACTATATCCTAAGAAAACACCCAACTTTTGGGGTAGAGGGATTCCGATGGATTTTCAGTACAGGTGATACCAGTAAAACTAAGGATGATTTTTTAAAAAATAAAATGTTATAATGTCCAAGAATGTTTTAAAGATTAGAGTAACAGATTTTCATATTATTCACTGAAATCTTTCTAAGTTCTTGTTATTTCTTCCTTATTAAATCATCCCTTAATTTTTCTCCTTACAGGCAATCCTACACATCCACTTCTCTCTTCTCTCCCATCAACTTTTCTCAGTAGCTAAGCCCAAATTCTAATTCTTACATGTACTATTCATTGTAGTTAAAACTCCATTTAGGAGCTTTAGCAGGGTAAGGACAAGTGGCAATTGATTTCAAATGGCATCAAGTTAGTCTCTAAAAGAACAGGAGAGACCAGTGCTATGCTGTCAATAAACTTCTGCTCCATGCAGGGAAGTTACTTCTGATTCCTTTCTCAGAGAAGCAACATAGAGAAATTGGGAATCACTTTTTAGTTCTGCCATAGTGACAGGGACTCACACTCTCTGCTGATCAATTGACAATGCCATGGATGAGAAAGTGCACATAGTTCCCAGGGCTACAGTATTCCATGGTGTTGGAATTTGCCTCCCACAGGATCTAACTTCAAAAAAGCAATGGTTGTGTGTGCCCAATTGTACCAGAGACTTTAACATTGTTTGTATATGGGATATGCTCACTATAATATAATTAAGTGGCCATTTTCTCTGTGTGCAAAATGAAAAAAATAACATTTTAACCACATAATATTTTTTTTTTAATTCCCTCCTTTCAGTTGTGTGCATTCCTTCTCCTATGGGTTATTCCACATACTTGAGTTGTTTCAACCTTGATTCTCATACTAAGATACAAGAATTTTCATACACCCAACATTCAAAAGAAAAACCACTTGTTCCATGAAGATTGTATTACTTCATTTGGTTAGTACTTTGAGCTATAGATATAAAATTATCTATTATAGAATCAAATCTTGGCCTTCTACTTCCTTCCTGGGTACCTTGAGTCAGCTTACTCAACATAATTATCTAAACTTCAGTCTCTTGTTCAGTAAAAATAAGGTGTGAGTGGTAGATAATACTAATCTTTCATGTTATAAGAATTGAGACAATGTAGTATATTGTATATCATAGTGCTTAAATGATATTTAGAGTTTAGTAAATAGAAACTATTATTACAGGAAATACTAGCTTTGAACTTGGAAAAAATATTCCTTCAGACCAATAATTATGTAACTCCAATGTCTAGAATCTTGGAGGAAACTGATAAAGTAAAATTGTGAAGTTTTCCAACTATATTTCCTTTCTACCTTAATATTTGCCGATTTAAAATTCACCCTATAAAGAAAAAAATTCTAAAATTGACTGATGGTGAGGACAGCACAACTCTGTGATGAAAATGAGGGCCATTGGATGTACACTTTGAATGGATTGAAGAAAGTATGGGACTGTATAACCCAGGGAATTCTGTGGTAGAAGATGGACTGTGATTAACAGAACAAATATGGGAACATTCTCTCATGAACAGTAACAAATATATAATACTAATGTGGAGTGTTAATAATTGGCTGGTCTGGAGGAAAGTATACCACATATAAGGCATGGGCTATAGTTTGGTGTAAATATATTTTTTCATGGTTTTATGGACTTTTTAATTGCTTTTTCCTTTGGCAGATGAGTGTGTATCTGTGCACTTTGGGGGATGGATACACAGACAAATGTATGTTATGTATTCTTTTTCAACTTCTGAGTATATAAAAATAATATTTACACTTCCCATTTGGAGAGGGCAGTATGTAAATAGTCCGTTGAAACAGACCATCTTTAAAATTTTTATACAAATATATTTACACAGTTGCATAAGGAATTAAATATTGATTAGTTTTTACAATACTACTAAAACAGAAGATTCTCTCTCTCTCTAGATATATATATATATATATATATATATATTAATATATTTTTGTGGTTGTGTTGGTGAAGGAGTATTGTATGGGAATCCCACACATGTGCAAAATTGTTTTGTAAGTTCACAAATAATGTAATAAAATATATTAAAATATTATTAATATGTTTACAATGCTTTTTCATCGTTTGTAACAAATGTTTCACAACAATGCAAGGCATTGGTGGTAGGAAGATGTGTGAGAGCCTTGAATGGTGATATGCATGTTTGTTTTGCAAGTTCATAATGTTACTATATACTTATTCTCTATAAATGTTCATGTATGAATGATATGATTCTATAAATATTTTTTAAATTGTCTCTCAAATAAAGATAACTGGCAGTGTGGTGTAATAAGTGTTGGGTTTAGGGATGCAGAAACATGAATCAGATCATCATTTCAATTTGCTACGTGAACTTAGATAAATTACTTAAAACCTTTGAAGCTCTTTTTCATCATGAATAAATAGGACATATAATAATAATAACTATGTCACAATGTTGCTGTAAAGCTTAATGTCAATTTATATAGGAACAGTTTTATATTATTAAACATATATCATATATTTTAATTGGAATAAAGAGGATTTACTCAGCCTGAAAATTAATTAACATAATTAAGGTTTTAGAAAGGGTACCTTAACACTTTAACATTAAACATACATTAAAGTACATGTAATGAAATGACAGGGGTGGAATTTGAAGTATCTGTTGTCTTCACAATTTATCCCACAGCCTCTTGAAATTCCCAACACTCCCTACCACAGAAATCTCTTTATATCTTCTTTGCCATTCCTGTTTATTTTTTCCTTTTTTCCTTTTCACTTCCTATAGGCTCTTTATTTTTATGTTTATTTCTTCTCTACTCTCTTCAATCTTGCATGGAAAACATCTTGTCTGTGTCACTAGTAAGTATTACTGAGAATCTTGGAACAGCTGATGAGATTTTGATGCCTTCCTTTGCTCAGTTCTGCCCTGATGATTTTGTCTTTTTCTTAAAGTAGTAAAATAACATGTCTGTTTGAGATTTTACATGTTCCATGAAGTACCTCTGCTTGTGATCTCTTTATTGTCTCCAAGAAACATATAAGGGTAACCACTTATATGTGGTTGAAAGGTTTTAGGTAACTTATCTAAGTTCACATAGAAAGAGACCTTAGAAATGGGCCCAGAGATGTGAAGGGACATGAACAGGGACTTAATTAATAAAAGGGCAGAACTGAGTTTCTGCCCCAAGTCTCTGCCTTTCCTAATACCTTCTTCAGAGCCCCCTTCACATCCTTGTTCCTTAGTGTATAAATCAGAGGATTGAGCATGGGGGTAATTATAGCACAAAAAAGGTAACAAACTTTCCTTCATTCTGAGAATAACTGTATCTGAGTTGGAGATATGTGTGTATGGATGAGCCATAAAAGAGGGAAAACAACAATAGGTGGGATTCACAAGTCTGAAAAGTCTTTCTGTACCCAGCCATTGATTGACCTTTACTGCTGCCTGAGCACATGTACATAGGAGATTAGAATTAGTGCTGAAGAAAGCACCAAAATAATAGCTTTGTCCACAAACATTCTGGGCTCTGTCCCTTGTGTGTCCTCATGAGCCAGCTTCCGAAGCACAGGCATTTCACAGAAGTGGTCAGATGATGGAAGGCACAGAGGGGAATGTCCATCAAAGACCAGTCTAAATCAGAGTGTTCATAAAGCCTCCTGCCCAGGAGGAGACAGACAATGACTGGCATAGATGGGAGTGTATAATGGTCACGTACTGGAGTTGTCTATAGACAGCAACATAGTGGAAAAAGGCTATAACCACCAGGAGCACACACTCAGTGGAGCCCAGGACAAGGGAGATGAAGAGCTGGGCCAAACTACCTCAATAGGTTAAAGTTTGCTCTGGTTCACGAAGGTTGACTAGAAGCTGGAAAACAGTGTTGGTGTTGTAGCAGATGTCCAAGAAAGACAAGTGGTAGAGAAAGAAGTCCATGGGTGTGTGCAACTGAAGGTCCAGGCAAAAGACAACGATAATGGTGATGTTGTCACATAGAGTTAGGGAGTCAAAAATTAAAATAAAGACAAAAAGGATGAATTTTAGTTGAGGCCCACCAAAATGAAACTCTCTATAAAATTAGTGTCCTTTCATCTGCACAATTAACAGAAGAAATTTTAATGCTTCTTATGAAGCACATGAATTAATTTGTTATTTCACAGAACTTCCTAAAGACTCCTAAGTCATATATTTTGTAAATTTCATTATTCACTTCCATTCTGTCCACTTTTCTCCTTTTCCTACTCTTCTACATCTTTAGAGTAGAGATCACTGGATTAAGAATGATCTGCCCTTCATTCAAACCCCAGCCCTGCTGTCGGCTTATTTGGTGACTTCCACCAAACCACTCACTCTCATGGATCTGATGTTTCCTTATCTGAAAGGAGAGATGGTACATTGCATCCGTCACCGCATTTGGTCAGTATCAAATGCAATAATGTGGAACTGATTCTCAACATCTAAGGTATAAAAATGTAGCATTGTATTCTCTGTTGTTCTTTTTTACTTAATTTTGTTTATCTTTGCTCCTTTCTGAGTCAGGAGCTTCTCAGTGATGAGAACATAGTGTATTCAAAAATAAATATTAGTGTCTTCCTTTATAGTACATAGGTCCTAAATAGTTACTTTCTTTCACTTCACGTAGTAGATGTTAAATACATTTTGTTGAATGAATGGTGAGAAGCTCCCTTAAAATCTCATGAAAACTCATTTCCTGTAAGAAACCTGCAGACTCACAAAAATATATGTTGACAAAGTATGAAACAGGGGTATGCATAAAAATTTGCATGCAATGGTGTCTAATTTGTTTACTATTGTATCTCCATCTCCCATTGCACTGTTTGTTGAATAAAATGCTCTTAATAGATAATGTTGAATGAATTAATGAATGCATTCCCAAATCTGACATCATGCCTGGTACACATATATGTTCCAGAAATGTTTGTTTCCTGTGCAAAAGTAAAGAATTAACACATCATCAATAATGTTTCTATATTTTAACTTAATTCTGCTCTATATTTTTATCAAGGATCTTTATATTAACATAGAAATATGCTTAATATATTTGCAATTGAACTAAAGCTTAGGAATATAGTTAATATGATCTCATGGTTCATTTTATGTGTAATTTTGGCTGGGTTATTGTGTCTAGTTGTTTGGTCAAATATAGCCTAGATGTTGCTTTAAAGGTATTTCATAACTTAGATTACTATCTACAATCAGTTGACTTTAAAGAAAGGAGATTACCCTCCATAATGTGAGTGAGCCTCACCTATTTAGTTGGTGACCTTTAGAGCAAAGTATTGTATGTACCAAGAAGAACTTCTGCTTCAAGGCAATATCAACTTCCCTCACAATTTAAATCCTGCCAGCCTTCTGTGTGGATTTGAGATTCAAAACTGCAATATTACTCTTCTGAGAATTTTCCACCTGCCAACCTGAATTACATATATCAGACTTGTCAGCCCCCACAACCACATAAGTCAATTCTTTTAAAAAAAATCATTTACACTGGTGCATGATAAAGATGATAAATAATAGAACCATAATCAAAAGCATCTCAACCTGATGAAAAAGAAGCCTTATTCCAACAAGAAAATATTCCATCAGAGAATTGGACTTAGCTTCAAAATCTCAGTTGAACAAATATCAAATGGAGGAGACCTAACCTGAGAATCATTCATTATTAAGTAGAGGACAAACATGACCTAGGGCTGTAATGACCAAAACCTCAACTCAATTCAAAAGCACTCACTTGAGTTTTATCTAATGCAAGCCCATGCAGTGGGATGAATATTTCAACTTCTTGTCTATTACTCCAAGAAGTCTTCCTTGTTTTACCTTCAAATACTCTGACCATAGCTCTATTCTTTGTATCCTGGCTCTGATGTTTACAATGAACTTTGCATATTTGATCCATTGATATAATAAGAGTTGAGTTAGGGAAGGGATCTTCAAAATTATTTTAAGCCACACACACTTAACATAAAATAATTGAAATTCTGGTAATTATTAAACTATTTCCCTCATCTTTGCAACTGATGAGTAAAAGTTGCAGGTGATAAAAATGCTGTGTATAAATGGAAAGGCTGAATGGGTGGGTGGGATGTGGAGAAAAAGGGACTTGATCAGTAAAACAATGTTTTCTGCATGAAATCTTTCACGAACATAACATCTTTATGTCTTCAAACAGTGGACCCTACACAATGTGTCCCAGAGCTAATAATGGAATATTTCCAGAGATTTGGATTCTGACTGTGAGGTCAGAACAGCCCACTCAGTCAGTACTCACACCATAGCTCCATAATAGTAAGCTACTGCATTTACCTCCCTCAATTCTACTGGTTACAAAGTTGATGTGAGCCCTATGTGAGAGTGGTGGCATCTAGAGATGCCCTAGGAAGATATGTTTCTCTTTGGTCCCAAATTCATCTGTGGGGTAGAAGAATTGGGACTTTTTACCTGGAGAACCCATGATTGCTTATAGTTCCCTTCCTCAGGAGGGGAGACTGGTGAGGCCTATAACTTAGAAGCTGTTTTTTTTCGTGCAATTTCAAAAGACTTGTCAAAATTGGACCAAAATAACCTTAAGATAAAGCCAGTGAGAAACGAGATTCAGCTGCCTCATCCCCCTGAAGGAGCGTGCAGCCTCTAGCTTGCATCTTCTCCACTAACCACCCCCCTTTTGCACATGACCTGTCTATATTTTAGGCATTTTAATTTGCAGCCTTGAGTTCTCTTTTTAATTTTAAAAAAATTTTAACTTTATTTTTAAATGTTTTAGATTACAGAAAAGTTACCATGAAAATATAAGGGTTTCTCATTACACTACCCCCTCCTCCATTCACATTTTCCCCTATTAATAATGTGTTACACTTCAGTGGTACATTCATTATAATTGAACAAATACTGATACCTTATGAAAGATACCAAGAGGGTGATTCATGCCAAGTAAAATAAATCACAAAAAACTACCCTGAGACACCTGCTATTCAGAATGACAAATATCAGAGATAAAGAGAGGATTCTGAAACCAGCAAGAGGAAAGAAAAGCATCACATAGAAGGGAAAATCAATAGGGTTAAGTGCTGACTTCTCATCAGAAAGCATAAAGGAGAGAAGTATGTGATATGATGTATTTAAGTTACTGAAAGAGAAAAACTGTCAGCAAAGAATTCTGTATCCAGCAAAACTGTCCTTCAAAAATGAAGTTTGGTTCTAAGTCTTCACAGACAAACAAATCTGATAGAATACATTACCAAAAACCAGAATTACAAGAGATCTTAAGAGAGTGCTGAAAGGAATACACAAGGTCAAGAGATTGCAAGAAGAGGGTAGAAATGCGGATTATTAGGAAGGGTACCTTAAAGAGTAAGAAGACAGACAATTGAACAATATGACTACAAAGAGCCAAATTTCAAAATGAATGAAGTAGTGCCTTTATAGTAATGACTGTTCAAGGATCCTTCACCAAGACAGATGATTTGTTGGGACACAAGACAAGTCTCAATGAATTTAAAAACATTGAAATTATGCAGAACAGTTACTCTGAGTATAATGGAATGAAGGTGGAAAACACTATTGTCTGGAAAAAGGGAAAATTAATAAGTGTATGGAGATTAAACAACACACTCCTAAACAATCAGTGGGTCAAAGCAGAAATTTCAAGAGAATTCAGCAAATATCTTGGGAATAGTGAAAATGAGAAGACAACATATCAAAAACTATGGTACACCACAAAGGCAGTGCTTGGATGTAAAATTATAGCCACAATGCTTACATTAAAAAAGAAGAAAGACTAAAATTGATCTAAATCCACACCTGGAGGAACTAAAAAAAGAACAGCCAACTAATCCCAAACCAAGATGAAGGAAAGAAAGAAAGATCCGAGCAGAAATTAATGAAATAATGCACACACACACACACACAAAACAATTGAGTATCAACAAAACCAAAAGCTGATTCTTTAGAAGATCAAGAAATTCAACAAGCCTTTAGCTAGACTGGAAAAGGAAAAAATAGAGAGGAGGGAAATAAATAAAATAAAACCAGAAATGAGAAGGCAGATATTACCCATTGACCTCACAGAAATAAGAAATATCATAAGAAGGTCCTATGAACAACTTTATGACAAAAATGTAGAGAATGTGGAGGATACAGATAAATTCCTAGAAACACAAAAACCACCTATATTGAACCTAGAAGAATAGAAGGTGACAATCACAAGAAACCAATCACAAGTGAAGAGATTGAACCAGTTATCAAAAACCTCCAAAGGATGAAAAGTACAGGACCAGACGACTTCACAGGTGAATTCTACCAATCATTTAAAGACAATGTAATAGTAATTTTGCTCAAGCTCTTCCAAAAAATTGACTGGGAAAGAATGTTACCAAACTGATTCTATGCAGTCAACACTGCCCTAATACTAAAACAAAATGTAGATTCTACAAAAAAAAAACAAAAAAACTTAGTAATATCTCTAATGAATTCACATGCAAAAATCCTCAACAAAATACTTACAAACATAAACCAAAGGCACATTAAAGTAATTATGCATCACAGTCAAGTGGGTTTTATCCCAGGTATACAGGGATATCAGTGTAATAAATCACATTGATAAAATGAAGAAGAAAAATCACATGATCCTCTCAATTGATGCAAAATTGTATTTGAAAAAATATAACACACTTTCTTGATAAAAACTCTTTAATACACCATTACCATCATTAGACAGAACATCTTGACAGAGAATCACTAAAGAAGAGAGACCTTGAATAATACCTTATAGAATCTGGAACTAATAGACAGATACAGAACATTACACCCAAATACAGTGGGATATACATTCTTCTCAAGTGCACATGGATCATTCTCCAGGATAGACCACATACTAGACCATAGAACACCTCTAAATGAATTCAGAAAGATTGAAATTATACAAAGTAATTTCTCTGACCACAATAGAATGAAGCTGGAAATCAGTATGGGGCAGAGAAGCAAATTAGATATGAAGATATGGAAGTTAAAAAACATACTCTTAGACAATCAGTGGGTCAAGGAAGAGATAACAAAATATGTCAGTAACTACCTTGAAATAAATGAAAATTAAAACACAACATATCAAAACCTATTGTAATGAGCAAATGAAGAGCTGAGAAGGAAATTCATAGCCAAAATGTCTTCATTTAAAAAGAAAAAAGAGCTAAAATCAAAGACATAATTATATACCTGGAGGAATTAAAAAAGAACAACAAACTAACCCCAAAGGAAGAAGAAAGTAGGAAATAACAAAGATTAGAGCAGAGCTAAATGAAATTGAAAATAAGGAAGCACTAGAAAAAATGAACCAAACCAAAAGTTGGTTCTTTGTGAAGATTAGTAAAATTGACAAACCCTTAGCTAGACTAAGAAAGAAAAAAGGAGAGAAGATGCAAATACATGAAATAAATAATGAGGAAGGGGTATCACCACAGACCCAACTGAAATAAACAGCATCATTAATAAAAGAATATCATAAGAGAATACTTTGAAAAATATTATGCCAAGAAGATGAATAATTTAGAGGAAAGGAACAAATTCCTAATAAGGCACAAGCAGCCTACATTGATGAAATAAGAAATTGATGAACTCAACAAACAAATCACAAGTAATGAGATAGAATTAGTCATCAAAAACTTCGCAACTAGGATGAATCCAAGACCAGACGACTTCAAAGGAGAATTCTACCAAAGATTCTGGAAACAAATAACATCAGTGCTGCTTAAACTCTTCTGAAAAATAGAAGTGAAGCTCACATTGCCTAACTCATTCTATGCTGTCAAAATCACCCTAAAACCAAAGCCAAACAAAGATGCCAAAAGAAAGGAAAACTATTGACCAATATCTATTGAACTTAGATGCTAAAATCCTTAACAAAATAATTAATGATCATATTCAACATCACATCAAACAAATTATACACCAAGACCAAGTGGGTTTCATCCCTGGTATGCAAGGATGTTTCAACATAAGAAAATCAATCAGTGAAATACACAACATAAACAGATCAAAAGAAAAAACCACATGATCCTCTCTATAGATGCAGAAAAAGCATTTGACTAAATACTGCACCCTTTCCTGATAAAAAACAGTGTAAAAGATAGGAAAGAAAGAAACTTCCTCAAAATTATAAGGGGTATTTATGAAAAACTCACACCTAACCTCATATTAAATGGAGAAATCCTAAAAGCTTTACCTCTAATATTGGGAACAAGGCAAGGATGCCCAATATCACCACTTTTATTTAACACTGTGTTAGAATTACTTGCTTAAGCACTTAGTCAAGAAAAAGATATCAAGTCATCCAAATTAGAAAGGGAGAAGTAAACATTTCACTATTTGCAGATGACATGATCCTATACATAGAAATCCCTGAGAAATCTACAAAACAGCATTCAGAGCTTATAAATTAGCTCAATGAAGTGTTAAGTTATAAGATCAATGTGCAAAAATCAATAGCATTTCTGTATACCAATAATGATCAATCTGAGGAGGAAGTTAAAAAAATCACATTTACAATAGCAACTAAAAGAATCAAATACCTAGGAATAAATTTATCTAAGGATGTAAAAGACATATGTAGAAAACTACACAGCATTGTTAAAGGAAAGCAAAGAAGACCTAAATAAATGGAAGAATATTCATTGTTTATGGATAGGAAGATTAAACACCATAAAGATGTCTATCATACCCAAACTGATTTGCAGATTCAATGCAATCCCAATAAAATTACCACAGCATTCTTTACTAAATAGGTAAAGCTAACTATGAAATTTATTTGGAAGTGCAAGTAGCCATGAGCAGCCAAAGATATATGGAAAATGAAAAGTGAAATCTGAGGATTCACACTACCTGACTTTAAAACATACTACAAGTGGTCAAAACTGCATGAGATTGCCACAAGGATAGACATACTGACCAATGGAAGTGAATTGAGAGTTCTGATATAGATCCTCACAAATACAGTCACCTGATATTCAACAAGGCAACCAAGCTCATTCAACTGGGAGAGATAGCTTCTTCAACAAATGATGCTTGGAGAAATGGATAATCATATCCAAAAGAATGAAAGAGGAATACCATCTCACACATTATACAAAAAGTAACTCAAGATAGATCAAAGATATAAATTTAAAACCCAAGACCATAAAGCTCCTAGAAGATAATGTAGGGATGCATCTAAAGGATCTTGTATCAGGACATGATTTCATGAATTTTACACCCAAAGCATGAGCTGCAAAAGAAAAATAGATCTATGGGACCTCCTTAAATTAAAAAAATATATCGCCTCAAAGCAGTTTGTCAAGAAAGTGAAATGGCAGCCTAGTCAATGAGAAAAAATATTTGGCATCCATATATCTGATAGGGGCTTAATAGCCAGTATATATAAAGAAACCCTACACCTTGAAAATAAAAAGACAAACAACCCATTTAAACTGGGCAAGTGATATGAATAGACACTTCTCCAAAGAAGAAGTACAAATGGCTAAAATACACATGAAAAGTTGCTCAACATCACTAGCTATTAGGGAAATGCAAATCAAAACCACAAGGAGATATCAGAGGACTACAAGTTTTGGAGAGGATGTGGAAGAATGAGAACGCGTATCCATTGCTGGTGGCAATGTAGAATGGTGCAGCCATTTTGGAGGACAGTTTGGTTGTTCCTTAGGAAGCTCACTATTTAACTCCCATAT
>JAKSZT010021474.1:481501-521615 GCA_026826555.1 Tolypeutes matacus | reverse complement strand
TTTTGTGGGAAACCCTTTGACTTACCATTTAGTTCACTTATTCTATCATTCCTTGTGTTTTATCGCCTGCTTATCTACTGAGTTTTAAATTTCAATCACTATACATTGTATTTATCTACTTTTTGCTTAATTTTCAAATGTGACTTTTTATTAGAATATTAGTCTTTTCATATCATTAGTACTCCTTTTTTTATTCATTATATGATTTAAAAAACATGTATTTCTTAGTCTCTATCAGATGGTTGTATTATTTAAAATTCCTGTCACATGCATGTCATTTTAATCCATTACATCTGAAGAGGCAATGTAAATGACATAATGAGACTTTTCCAGAATGACCTCTGCTACTAATTGAAGCCTGGGAGGTTACTAACCCTTAGTGGACCCCTAACTGGTCAGAGCACATTGGGATCCAGGTGGCTGTCCTCAATGCTCACTATACAATACTCAACCTAAGTGCGGCTAAGGAAAAACTGAGGGAGGAGTCTCAAATTGGCTGAGTTTTCTATCACTGTGTTAGGAAAAAGCCAAGAAGGAAAATTAAGGTGGATTCTTTAAAGTTAAAAAGCACATTTTTTTCCACAGCTGGTTTTGTTATGTCTGATTTGAATCTCCTGTATTTACAAGCGTAATTGGATGAAACTCTATGTTCCAATGTTTTTATTGCTCAGAGACAGTCCATTCATATGAGGACTTCCCTATAATGAATTCTTTTTTTAAAAAAGATACCGAGATTACATAAATG
Organism: Tolypeutes matacus; assembly: GCA_026826555.1. Lineage (NCBI taxonomy): Eukaryota > Metazoa > Chordata > Mammalia > Cingulata > Chlamyphoridae > Tolypeutes > Tolypeutes matacus. The sequence continues at coordinate 520,870 of JAKSZT010021474.1, read as the reverse complement.
TTACCTAATAAATCTAGGAGATTCCCATATGTCCACTCCCTATCCTGTCCACAATTTTCCTGTAATGAATTCTTTTTTAGCTTTAATTTCTTGATTGACTGTGTTATATTTTTGAAGTTGTCTCTCACCAGGAATGAATAGTTGTGCTTCAGGAAAAGAGGTGGGCTTTCTTTCTTCTAAAAATATTTCTTAGAGCTGCCTTCATCGTTTTGTTTCTCAAGCTATAGATCATTGGATTGAGTGCTGGGGATATAGCAGTATAAAAAAAGTGAGAAAAAAGTCTAACGCAGTTGGAGATTCAGAATGTGACTTTAGGAACTCAAAGATACCCATAGGGATAAAAAATGTAATGACAGATAGATGGGGCAGGCAAGCAGAGAAGGCCTTGGCTCTGCTTTCAGCAGACAGGATCCTCAACACAGCAGAGAATACACATGCATAGGAGAGGCCTGTGGAGGTGAAGCAAGAAATAGCAAGGACAAGACGGGATCCTCAACACAGCAGAGAATACACATGCATAGGAGAGGCCTGTGGAGGTGAAGCAAGAAATAGCAAGGACAAGACGGGATCCTCAGCACAGCAGAGAACACATGTGCATAAGAGAGGCCTGTGGAGGTGAAGCAAGAAATGCCAAGGACAGGAAAGACCTGTGGAGGTAAAGCAAGATAGGCCACTAAGGTCAGGAAGCCAGTGACTCACAGCTCCGATATGCTCATTGGAACAAGAGGGTTTCAGGAGCTGGGGTACATCACAGTATTGGGGGGTGGTGTTAGCACCACAGAAGTAGATGGAGAAAGTGGCTGCTGTATGCCTGGCCCCAGAGCTGGTCCACCAATCCAGAGAGCTGAGCCTCAGTGAGCACTGGCTCTGACACCCATAGTGATTTCACGCTGCAGCAGAAGGCAGATGGCCATGTAGCAATCACAGGACATCTGTGACCATGGCCAGCTCAGCAGAGCCACAGGGAGTGAATGCAAAACATTGCCACATGCATTCTCAGAGGAAATATTCCCACTATGCACCAAAGAATTGTACATTGATCTTGGCATGGTCACAGAAATATAGTACAAATCCAGAAAGGAGAGGTGTTTCAGGAAGAAGTATAGGTAAGAGACCATGTCCTTGAAAGCTGCAGTGATAATGAATATATTGCCAGTTAGAGCCACTAAGTACAAGACTAAGAACAGACAAGCATATAAGATTTCTAGCTCACAGAAAACCCCATGAGAAGAAACCAGCTAATTGTAGTGGAATTAGCCATCTTCCTTCTCAATTTCTGAGAATGATGTGGGTTGCAATACAAGATAGCAACCAATAGAGAGAAAATTTCACTAATCCACTTAGTGAAGTTAAGGCATGAAGTCAGGGTCATCATTTCTCTATAGCTTGGTATACTGATCATTATGCTGAGGGATTTTTAATGATGTTGGCTCAGTCTTAAGGGAGACTGGGATAGGTAGATTATAAACGTTAATTTCCCATCTCAATCAAAGGAAAGGGAACATACAGAGCATCTATATTTTATATACATTAAAAGTTTCATTTGGTAAAAACACCCACCTTTATAAAGCTGCCTCCGAGTTACCCATCTTCCCTCAAAAGCTTCTGTCTGTTCATATACCACCACCACCACCACACCGGTTTTATTACTGCAGTTTTAAAATATTGTTTCATATATGAGAGACCAACTCCTAATATATTTTTCTTCTGAAATTAAGGATACATATGGTATATCTGTAGTTTCTATGCTCAATTATGATACAGAAGCAATCATTACTTTTAACATAAATATTACATAAATTGACCTGAAAAATTCTAAGTTCCCATTAGAAAAATAGCAAAGAGCCAGACTTTTCCTGATGTATTTTTAAAAAGGAAATAAAATGGCTAATGGACATATAAAACATTATTTATTCTGATTCTTAAGTAAATAAAATATAAAGTAATAATGCGATACAACTTTTGTAGTAATCAAATTAGTAAAGATTCAAATATAAAATACTGAGGGCTATCAAGTATGGTATAAGCTAAGAGCTAAAACAGGCAGCTGTGAAGGTCAATTTGTGCATACTTTCTGAAACACAACAACTCATTGAACAGGAGCCTTTAAGCAGTCTGTACTATAAATCAATTAGTTTTATGCTAAATATTTTTATTAAATATCTGAATAATGGATATTTAAGAAAAAATATGTCCATTTAGGTCTCAGGTCTGTTCTAGCCTCCGTTTTTGGCCATGCCTGCTGATACCCTGGTCAGGGAAGTGGTGTTGAAGAGAACATCATCCTGCTCTGAGCTAGTCTCATGGATGGAGTGCTGTAAAGACAGCGTCATCATCAGGGCCACAAAGTATCAGGGCCCAGCCTCATAGTCATCCAGAAGAACAACCCCACATGAACTTCTACTTCCTGTTGAGGCAAAGACCCTGTCTGTATACACCTCCTCCTCAGTGGGAAACAACAGCTCCCTGGTTCAGGATCAATGGCTAGGAAGCAGGGTATCAATGTCAAGCCTCCCCTTCTGGCCCTGCCTGCCATGAACTGGATGTGAATGTGATGAGCCCACCAGGTGTTCACCCCCAGTCAACTCTCTCTGCCCAGCCCCAGTACACACTCCTGTCCTCCCCTCTGTATAACCATACTGGGAGTGGGAGAAGCTGAGGCTGCCCAGAAAGAATCACAGTGTCATCCTGGACTGCATCCCCCTACCCTGGGTCCCCTGGGTTGTTTGATTTCCTCCTGGTAAATGGCCAAAGTCTTTGAGGGTGAGGGTTGACCCAATGCCTGCAACATTGAATAAAGATCTCATTGTGGGGTTTCCTGTGGCCAATGCCTCGGGAAGCAGGTAGACAGCAACAAGAGAACATCTTCCCTTGAGCATCTATGCCTGAATGAGCTCTTAGGGGCAGTCTCTAGAATGTGGGTATCTGGTTACCAGGGTTCAAAGTTCTGTTCTGTTCTATCTCCAAGGAAGTGCATTAACTTCCTTCGTCCCCTTCCCTGTGCCCCCTCCCTGGATAACAACTCCCCACTGTCCACTCTGGGCTGCTGACTGCTTACCCTCTCATCCCATGGCATTTCCCATCTGTCCACAATTTCACCAGCACAGCCCTAACGGCTACCCAGCTAAGGTCTGGGGGCATCAAGAACCATTTGTGAAGACTGAACTGGGTTCACAATCCTCCTCATCCTACCAGGTTTGTGACCCTGGGAATGTCTTTGTGTCTCTCAGGGCCTCCCAAATTTCCCCTGCTGCACAAGGAATTAAATCTAGCTTATACTTCCCAGGAATGGCATCAGGTGGATGGGAGAAAATTCCTAGAAAACTTGAGGTCTGGTCTCACATCTAGCCAATGAACAAATCAAGAGAAGGAAGAATTACAAGATGGGGTGGGAAGCAGTAGGAAACACAACGCAAAACAGGTCTGAGTTCTGCCAGTGTGATCTTGAGAAAATCATGAGCCCCTTGGCTTCATATCCCAGTCTACACCAGGAGGGGCTTGAAATTCAATGAAAAACAGACTTTGTCATCTACAGGTTTAAAACTCTCCAAAGATTTCCCATTCCATTTAGTATCAGATCCAAGGCTCCAACAAGGTCTGACTGGATCATGGACCCCCTAGATGACCCTGAGCTCTGCCATGCTCTGCTCCACCCTGAGTCCTCAGTTCCCCAATCCTCCAAGTCTTTGTTCAGAAGGACCCCTCAGGTGTAGAACATTATTTCCAGCACCCCAGGGTACCACAGGTCATCAATGGTGATCCAAGACCAAATAATTCTCTTAGTCTATAGAATACTTCAGGTCACCCACTCCAAGCCCTCAATTTATAGAGGGGGAAACTGAGGCCTTCTTTCCAGTAGCCTCTCTCTACCCTTTGAGTTCATCCTAATTCCTGGTGCTCAGATGGGTGGAGGGAGAACCTCAGCTCTGTCCTCTCCTGCTTGCCCTGGGGATGACCCTCCCCAGGCAAAACCCTGGGAACCTCCAAGATCCCAGTGCCCATCAGGCTGGCATCTCCTCGCCCCCGTGTTTGGGCTATGGATACGTTGACAGGAGAAAGAGTTCCCTGCCACATGACAGAATTGACTTCATCCCCTTGCTTCTTTCTCTTTGCCAGTTCCCTGGTGCCAGGTCCTACTCTACCTCCCCTCCATTGTCCCTACCTGTTTAGTCAGTGTGTATGTGTACAGTGGTCCTAAAGATATTTGGGGATGCTGAGAGGAAAACAGCCTCATATGGGCAGAAGCAGGCATGGGTCCCCCAAGATTTAGGGGCTGTCATATTCAAAGTTTCTATGCAAGAGGGTTGAGCCCATGCCTCAGATGTCAGAAGTTTCCAGGTCCTCTGAGTTCTGCCCATCCTTTATGCCTTGAGCCCAGCCTTTCTCTGGACCTTGAATTCTTAATTGTAAAGTGAGGGTTTGAAATGGATCTGATTCATTCATTCAAAAAATATTTAATGAACATCTACTATATGTTGGGAGCTGTTATATGTTCTGGGGATATGACACTGAACCACATAATGTCCCTGATCTCATGATATTTCCATTCCAGATTATTAAATATGTCAATCATCAAAAAAAAAAAAAAAAGTGAATGGATCTAGGTTAGGAGGTGTTCAGGGAGGACAGGGTGCATTCCTCCCCCAGCCTGTATGAAGGTGGGTGGAGCCACACTTGGGGGTGCGCAGCATGCGAGCTCCTTTAAAGCCAGGACATAAAGGATAGTGCAGGGTGCTCAGACTCTTGCCCAAAGCAGGGTGCACATACGGGGCCTGCACTGGACAGAAGAAGGTACCTGCAGAGGCTGTACCTCACCCAGCATGTGCAAGGAGTCAACGGCCTTGCACTCCCCCCCACATCCCTGATCTATGTCAACTTGTACATGGGGCCTTGGAACACCCCAAATCCAGCTAGACCCATCTGTCTGACCACGGACTGGGCCAATTGGAAAGCATGAAATCACAGGAGTCTCAGAAAGCAATGACTGTCAGATCCACCAGTGGGCATGGATCTGTGAACCCGCAGGATGCCAGTGATGCCAGGAGGAGGGCAGGTCAGGCCCCCTCCTTCCACCACCTTTCCCCATTTCAGTCAGTGCAATGTGGGTGAGAGTAAGCCCTGGGTGGAGGCAGACCCTTGTGTTTCCTAGTGTGGGATCTGGCCAGTTCCTATTGTCAGAGAGCCCCTCCTGGCCCAGGTCTGTTCCCCCTTTTGTAGATGAGCCACAGGCTCCAGCAGTCAAGGCCCCACAGCTCTCATGAGGAAAGCCCATCCCAAAGGTGTGTTATCACAGGTCTTTTTGCTGACACTCAGGATTTTTTCCAGGGCTGGAGGCCTGTCTGCTAAGTGAGCTCCTGAGTCCAGGCCCTTCAGGCTCACATCTGCCCAGCTTTAGTCGCTACATACCCTCATAGCCATGGGTCACTCACCCACTTTGCCATCATGGAAACTGAGGCTCTGGGAAGCCACCACATTATCGAAGGCAGATCTGAAGCTGGCAAGGGCTGGGCAGGTGCCAGGTGAAGAGGCGGAAGTGAGGTTGTGTACTGGATGGGAAGCATGCTTGGGGGCATCTGACCTGATTACACAGGGCTTGATGCCCATGGAAGAAGTCCTGGAATCTTCGGGGTGTGGATTAACAGGGGGACATGATACAACAAGCTGGCCTTCCAGAGTCATAGCAATGCAGAGCTGGAGGGAGCTGAGTGGGCACCTTTCTCCCCCATCCCTAGCATAAGTGAGGGATGAGGGCCTGCCTCATTGCCCTTCTGGGCATACAGAGGCTATGGTGGATGTCTGCTTCCACCTAGAGTTGAGCAAGCTGGCTGGAGGCCCAGAGCAGAACCTTGGCCAGAGTTGTTATTCAGGAGAAGTTGGTATCCGGAAAGGACACAACTAGAGACCAGGGATACTCTGCCCCAAACCTCTGATCCCCTGGAGGTTCTTATACCTGTCACCATTGTCCATGGTGCTGCAGGGAAAGGGAATCTGTTTTTCCATAATATTTTGAATGGATATTTTTGGTAACATAAAATCACATTTCCACCTTTAAGGGCCCAATCATTCTACAAGATACTGAAATTCTTTCTATTCATATGACCTTAATATTTAAAATGCCTCTTATTGATTTTCCATTTTTAAAGTTGAATTACACACAAAAGCATATCAACAAACTTGAGATTACAGAAGAGAATGGAAAAGTCTACAAGCCTGGATTTTACTGTGTATCAGCCGAAAAGAAGGGAGAAGGAAGGGGTGGAGGCAAAGCTAAGCTGTGAAGTCTTCTCCTTAGCTTCCGGAATAGGGACGCAGTGGATCCTGTCTAAGTTGATGAATCAATATGATGGTTAATTTCATATCAAATTGAATGGGTAATTGTGATGTTTTTAAGCTGTATTAACCCCAGAAAAATCTTTTTGTTAAAGCTGACATACTACTGTGTGTGTAAACCTATCATAAATATGACTTTTTGGTTAGGTTTATTTGGTGAAGGCCTGATCCAGGTGTTCATCTTCTTACTGGAGTCCTTTATAAACAGGATGGATATTGATAGAGACAGAGACACAGAGAGAGAAAAGACCATGGAAACCAGAAGGTGTGGGCAACAAAACCCAGAAGAGTGCCTTTGAACGTACAGGAATCCAGGATGCTGCACAGCCAGGATTTGGGGAGAATGTATCTTCTTACAGTGCCTTGATTTAAACATGTTCATGGTCTCAGAACCGTAAGCTTTTAAGCTAATAAATCCCCATTGTAAAAGCCAACCAGTTTAGGGTATATTGCTTTCAGCCACCTAGGTGACCAGAACAGTAATGGTGTTCAGTAGTTTAATCAAACAAGCACTGGTCTGATTGTTGCTATGATATTTCATGACTTGAAATCATTAGTCAGTTGATTTTATCTATGGTTGATTATATCTACAATCAACACAGGAGTTTGCCTTCAGCTTTGAGGGAAAAGTTAACCCATTAATTTAATGCATTAAAGGAAGAATTGATGGTTTCAGGACTCAGAAAAAAAGAATTTCTATCTCTACTAGAGACAGGCAAGTTTTCCCGGAGAATTCATTATCAACTTCATTGGGGTTTTCACTTGCTGCCTGTCATATGGAATTTGGACTTGCCAATGCTCACAGTTACATGAACCAATTTCTGTTTTAAAACAACTCTGAATATTTACATATATTCATCCTGTCTGTTTTGTTTCTCTGGATAACCTTGGCTAAAGGAGACTTTGGTACTGAGAACGGTTCTTAAAAAGCAGAAACTTTAAGATAAGATTTCTGAGTTGAGGCTGGAGTTTTCTAATTGATTCTCTAATATTGTTTTAATTCGCTAAATGCTGCTGGGAGAAATATACCAGGAATGGGTTGGCTTTTGTAATGAGGATTTATTAGGTTAAAAGCACACATTTCAGAGGCCATGAAGGTGTCCAAATCAAGATATCATCCAGAGATCCTTTCTTCCTGAGCTGCAGCTCTGGGCAATCAGGCACATGGTGGGTGTCTGCCTGTCACTCCTCTCTCTAACAGTCTATTTCTTCAGCTTCTGTGTAGAGTAGCTTCCTCTCAGGTTCTGTGTTCCTTTTATTTTGGCCTGAGGCTCCTGGTGTCTTTGCTCTCAGCTTCTGGTTTCCTCTCTACCTCTTCAGCTTTTTTTGATATCTGTGGCTTTTTTTGGCCACCATTTATAAAGGATTACAGTAAGAGGATTCAGACCCAACCTGAGCCACACAATCTAATCAAAGGCCCTTGTAGCAGTTTGATATTGTTTATGAATTCCAAAATTAGATATTGGATTATGTTTATAAACTGATTTGATCCTCTGGGCATATCAGATTGAATTAAGTTCAGAGGTTTCACTTTTACTTGATTAAATTAAGATTAGGGATTTGATTGGGCAACATCAATAGGATGTAGTTGGAAAAACACATGGCAGAGGAAAGAGTTGGAGTTTTTTGATACTGAAGTTTCAGGTAGTAAAATGCACAGGAATAGAGATGGCTCCTTAGACACAGCAGAGCCCCAGGAAGAGAGAACCTAATAGTCTATAGCTGATCTTATGGAGAGACTAGAGCAGCTGAGCCTGGAGGAGAAGGATCCCCAGGAGAGAGACAAGACTTATTCAGCCTACAGCTGATATTGAAAGAAGTTGGGATCATGGAACCATAAGAGGAAGAGGGAGGCTGGACCCTTGCCTTGCTCCAACACGTGGCAACAGACTTTGGTGAGGGAAAGAAGTTACGCTTTATGGCCTGGTAACTGTAAGCTTCTACCCTAAACAAATACCATTTATAAAAACCAACAATTTCTGATATTTTATACCAGCAGCCCTTTGACTGACTAATACAGCCATTAACTGAAAACATTTAATCAAAAGATCCCACCTACAATATATTTACGTGCATAGGAATGGATTAACCCTAAGGACATGATTTTCTAAGGTTCACAAAAGCTCAAACTGTCATACACCACACTCTGGACCTCAGAAATACATGTTCTGTCCATATGCAAGATACATTCATTCCACCAAAATATTTCAAAAACCTTAAATCATTTTAGTAATAGTTTTTTTTAAATATATATATATATTATTTTAATGTATAGAAAGCATAAAAGATTACCAACTATGTCTAGCATCCAAAAGAAGACTAATAAATGAAAAATACTTGTAAACCAATTGCTGAACTTTATAAACTGTACATTGATGAGAGCATTTCCTCATTAGTTGTTCCTGGATTATGATCACATGTGAGTACGGGCTATATGATTGCACCAAACATGCTACTATATTATAGAAATTACATCTTACAGTTTTGTAGTCAATCATAAGGGAATTAATAAGAAAGAAACAGATGTGTGGACTAATTCCAGAAAAGAATCAGAGGTTGACACATCTAAAACAGTATAGGAAATGTGATAATACAGAATGATCATACTGCAATAAATGATATGATTGTTAACAAATGTTAAGTACAAATTCTCATCAAAATCAGTTATATGCATATAGTCTTTCCCGGGGCAAAAATTCTTCTCTGACTGTGGAACTGTGAAACTTGAAAATTAAGTTAACTGCCTCCATTGTACAAAGGAGTGACTTTCATGAAATAAATATTCCCATTACCATAGGGAGATATTGGAAAGGAAACAGTGGTCACAGTTTCCAAATAGTTCTGAAAACCTGCAAGGCATTCTCCATTAGGTTTCAAAGTCTGAGAGGCACCCAGAGAACCAAGGTTTCTTCTCCCTGGGGCCTGATGAAGCAGCAATCCCATCCTTTCCAAGACCTTTCCCAGTAGCCATTTTCTTAGCTCCAAACTCATCAAGCATCTGGGGGCATCAGAACTCTAGGCCCCACCCCTGTGAACAATGGGATGACAGCCAGACTCCCATTCCCAGGGGAATGTGTTCCACCCTCTCTGACACCTGGGAGGCAACACTCTTCAAACAGTGGAGCACAAAGCACCCACTCTCCAAGCTGTGGGGCATACTCACCCTTTCTGCACACATGGGTGAGTTTGCAGTCTGAGCTCAACAATAAGTCTTTAGTCCAGAACACAACTTCCATGGTACTTCCATTACAATCATTTTCCTTCAATCTCTCCCTTTACTGTTCCATTTAGTTCAAGATGGCAGTACTTCTGTTTCACACAGACCTCCCAGAAAATGTGTTGTTTTCACAGGAAGAAATCAAGGTTAAGCAGGCTAGATTAAGGAATGAAAAGACTGAACTCAATCCTGGCAGAAAAACATGGATGTGAAACACGACACCTTGGGAACCTTCCCTGAAGGAAGGAGTCCACAAGATGGCTGCTGGAAGTATCTCATGAGAATTTCCCATTTGGAATGGGATATCATCCAGGATCAAGGAAGAGCCCTAGATATTCTTAAGGGGCCTTGCCATTGGGCTTTTCATGGGAATTGATGAGTGGAATAACCAATCAAAGCAGCAAACAGCCAGGACTCCTCCCCTGAATATTAACAAGGGGTAGGGTAATTAATGGCTTAAAAAGCCAGCACAGAGATTAAATCAGCCATTTTTTTTTCCATATTTTTTACCTTTCTGGCTTTGCTTGGACCAGCACTCAAGTATGCCTCAGGACTTGTAATCTGTAATGGGAATTTACAATCTGTAAAACAGTCCTTTTTACCTTTTTCATACCTTTTCCCTACTCTCTCCCTGGACCAACCCACAAGTATACCTTGAAACCTGTAATCTGTTATTTTCTTTCTCTTCTTTCAATTTCTTAAGAAAGTACTGGCCTAACTTAACTTTCATGTTCTTAAATTCCCTTTTGTAACATAGACAAGATCCTAGAGAAAATCTGGCAACAAAGAGAGACTTTCTTACCACAGATCCTTCCTGGATCACTGCATTTCCAATCCTGACTTACACTAAAATGACTGACTGGTTCCCTGATCAGTTAAATCCTCACATGGGGGCCTATTCTCTGGGGACTCATTTTCCAGAAGTTCAGAATTTTCCAAACTAATAATTTTTGGTTACTTTGTCCCCAAGTATAAATTTCTTAGCTTTTCCCTTTCTTCCCACAATTTGCTATAAACCTCAAGGAGAGGTCAGGCTGCAATTTCTACATTTAGTTTGGAAATTTCCTTAGCTAAATATTCAAGTTCTTCACTATAGCAGTTTGATATTATTGATGAATTCCAAAAAGAAATATTGGATTATGTTTGTAAACTGGTCTTTTCGTTTGGGCATGGTTAAATTATGATTATGGCTTTGATTGGGCCATGTCAGTAGGACATTGAGTCCCCACCCCTTTGGTGAGTGGAGACTCATAGAGAAAATGACATGGTAGAAGAGTAAATTGGAGTTTTGAGCTGGAGCCCTGGGAAGTATGCACACAGAGGAATTTGATTGTGAGGAAAGAGAAAAGGCCATAGGAAGAGAAACAGTATACAGCTAGAAATAGTCTACAGTTGGCCTTGTGGAGATAGCAGAGGAGCTGAGCCTGGAGAGAAGCAAGCCCTGGAAAGAGAGGTACCCAGGAAGCCTGAATCCTCCCTGAAGGTGGCAGCCATTTTGCTCCAACATGTGGCAATAGATTTTGGTGAGGGAAGTACCTTGCACTTTACGACCTGGTAACTGTAATCTTCTGTTCCAAATAAATACCCTTTATAAAAGCCAACAGATTTCTGGTATTTTGCATCTGCAACCCCTTGGGCTGACTCATACAATCACTTTCAAATTCTGTCTTCCATCTAACATCTGGAGACAATTTTGTCAAGTTCTCTGACACTTTATAGCAGGGCTACTTAACAAGGAGTCTGTGAGCTTGAATTGAAATTCAAAAAAACATTATTCTTGTAGGGACTTGTTTGGTATAAGTGGGATATATTTATTAAATAATACAACAATGTAGTGTGGACTTAGTAAGTGACCCATGGCTTTCACTTGACTGGCAAAAGTGTCTGTGGAACAGAAAAGGTTAAGAACCCCTGCATTAAAGCAAAGATCACCTTATTTCCAGATTGCAATGACATTTTCATTAGTTCTAAGGTCTTGTCAGAAGTATCTTTAGCATCCATATTTCTACTAACAATCTCTTTGAAGCAATAGAGGTTTTTCCTAATATGGTCTGACAAGTCTTCCCAAATCAACCCCTTATTCATTTATAATACTGTTCAGATATTTTGGTGTTTGCACCCCACTCTCATGGTATCAGTTTCTGTTTTAATTTGCTGAAAGCTACTGGGAGCAATGTACCAGAAATGGGTTAGCATTTACAATGGGGATTTATTAGGTTAAAATTTTAGAGTTCTGAGTTTATGAATGCATCCAAATCAAGGCATCATCAGGAGATACTTTCTACCTGATTGCAGCTGTGGTGATCAGGCACAAGGGGGTGTCTGCTTGTCTCTCCCCTCTCCTCTCGGCCTTGTTATTTTCAGCTTCTATCGAAGTGGCATCCTCTCAGATCCTGTGATCTGTTGATTTCATTTCCTGGCTTCCAGAGACTTCTTGCTCAGTCTGGGTTCTTTTCTGTCTCTGCAGCTTTTTTTTTTTAATCTGTGGCTTTTTATTACACCATTTTTAAAGGACCTGGTAATAGGATTAAGGGTCATTCAGGATCATGCAATCTAATTAAACTCGCTTAATTGATGTAATTTAGACAAAAGGTCCTTCCTATTACAGGTTTGCATATGCACCATGATTTTCTGAGGTTCAGAAAATCTTCAAACTGCTACAAATATGAGTAGATTAACAGGGTGTCTCCTAATAAAGTGAGTGCATTGATGGGGAAGTAATGTGATCATGAGAATTGGAATAGGGACATATGGACTGCAGTGATATAGTGGAGACATTGAAATCGCAGATTCTACTGAGTCTTCTGTGCCAGATAAACCTGGAATGGTCTGCCCTGAGGAATCAGCCACCAATCTCAAGTCTGCCTTGAGGAAAGAGCTCTCCTGCATTGCTCTAAACAGATTAATCCTGCTGTGTATGATAAACCTGTAACTGCCTCCCCTGAGGAGTTAGCCATCACACATCCAACTGAAGAGTTTAATGCACTTCACCAGATTAATGCACTTTCCCAGAGGTATTTGACTTACAAGGCACTGCTAATTTCTCACATGGCCCATACCCACCACCCGACTTTTCTTCCACACTTACAACTAAATTGAAGTGCCAAAACCCCAAAAGATGAGGCATAAATAATCCCCTGAGAGGAAGAGTGCTAGAGTCTAAAGGAAGTGCCTGACTTTTATAATTTATGCAGTCATAAATCAAGGGAATATGTGTGGGAATGGATATTCAGCGTCTGACATAATGGTGGAAGGAACATAAAGTTGGGTCAGGCTGAAGTTATTGTTATGGGCTGACCAAAGAAAATTTCTGGATTCATTTTTGTGGCTTGGGGGTTTTTAAAGCACTGTAACAGGTGCCCCAATCCTGGAGCAGTGGCCTACATTACCTGAAGTGAAAATGTCCAAAGTGCCCTTGTATAAAGTAGATCAAGGGATCTAAAGGCTTGGAGAGATCGCAATGCTAGAGGGAATTTATCATGTGAAACATCCTTACCCAGCCCTGGCATATCCAGAAGACACATTTTTTCACCAGGACTATGAGGAATAAACCTGTGAGTGCAAATCCATTCTCCTTGATGAGCTCTGTGTTTGGTCTTCCCTGTAAGTCAGATATTACTGTTGGAACTGTAGCTACTGAACCTGGATACCTAAATACAATGGGGACGATCACATTCCAGGTTGGCAGGTAACAAATGGTGGAACTTAAATGCCAAACATAAGATTAGCATGGCTATATTAATGGACAGCAGTATCAAAAGGGTAATCAGAATAATCTGACTCATGGAGACCGATGGCATTGACTAGTTGATATTGAGGTACCCAGAATTGAAATAGTCAGTCTACTCAACTCTCACTTGCTCTATACAAGCAGAAGAGTTCTAGATCAAGGCAACAAAAGTGTGACTTGAAGCACAAAACAGAGCAATGTTCCCTCAATTCCCAGACTTGAGAACATTTATAAACTCAGGGCCTCTTGAATGTGGGGAAGGACCAAACTACATTGCCTAAAATTTATAGTTTTACATTTCCACCCACCTATAGCCTTTTACCAGGGGCATTGTATGTTGGGAAAAATGACATGATCAAACATTTTGGCTCAGAGTGATATTAATTCCAGGAGAACAAGCATGCTATGGGGTCCAACAGTCAGGATGAGGCTTATGAATATCAAGTGATTAATGAAATTGTATCTCAGGCTGTCACACAATGGATTAAGTGAATTTCTAAACACATTCTGTGGTTATTTCCCCTTTACCCCAAAGCATAATTGGAATTGACATACTCAGGAACTGGCAGATTCACTAAATTGGTTCCCTGACCTGAGCACTAAGGGATATCATGCTTAGAAATGCCAAGTGGAAGCCATGAGAACTGCCTATATTTAATGAAACAGTAAACCAAAGTCAATACTGCATTCTTGCAAGGATTGCAGAGATTTATCATACCATCAGGACGCAAAGGATACAGAAATGATGATTACCCACCTCATTCAAGACTCCTATTTGGCCTGTACAGAAAACAGTTGAATCTTGGAGGATGAGAGCAGTTTGTAGTAAACTTAACTAGCTGGTGACTCCAACTACAGCTGCTGTTTTAGATGTGTATCATTGCTTGAGCAAAATCAACAATTTCCCTAGTACCTTATGTGCAGCTATTGTTCTGGCATATACTTTTTTCTCAATACCTTTATTACTCAGTCAAAGGGGTGCTGATGCAAAGTACCAGAAATATGTTGATTTTTATAGTGTATGTATTAGGGGTAGAAGCTTACAGTCACAAGGCCCTAAAGAGTCCAACTCAAGTTCTTAACAAACTCTATTCCCATGTGTTGAAGCACATGGCAAAGGCTGTGAGGGTTCAGCCTTCATGTTCCCTCTTAAGGTCCTGTGGTCCCAGCTTCTTCCCATCTCAGCTGAAGGAGGGCATAAAGCTCTCTCTCTTTCCCCAGGGCTCATTTCTTTCCAGGCTCAGCTGCTCTGGTCTCTTCACAAGTTCAGCTGTATATTATCAGACTAATCTCTTTCCAGGGCCTCTGCCATGTCTAATGAGCTGTCTCTCTTCCTCTGTGTTCTTTTTCTCTGTGTGTTTACTTCTGTGTGTGCACTGTTTTATCCTCAAGAGAGCTGGGACTCATCACTGATTGGCACTCTAATGACATCGTGGGATAAGAGCCTTAATCTTAACATAATTTAATCAGACATGTCAGCTGAATCTACTACAAGCAAAGGATTATCATGCCACAGTAATTGACCAGTTTACAAAAATAATCAATACTTCTTTTTAAGAATTCATAAATAATATAAAAGAGCTACATCAACTGATGCTGAAAATTTTTTCATGTGTTTCTTTGTCATTTATTATTCTTCTTTGGACACTTGTCTTTTCAAGTCTTTTGCCCATTTTTTTAACTGGGTAGCTCATCTTTTTGTTGTTGAGTTATATGATTTCTTTGTATATCATAGGTAGTAAACCCTTATCAGGTATGTGATTGCCAGACACTTTTTCCCATTGAGTTGACTGCCATTTGACCCTTTTGACAATGTCTTTTGAGGTGCAAAATGTTTAATTTTGAGGAGGTACCATTTATCTTACTTTTCCTTTTGTTGCTCATGCTTGGGTCTAAGGTTTATGAAAATATCACCTACCACAATACCTCAAAGACGTTTTCCTATTTTTTTTTTTTCAGGAAGGTATAGCACCTATTATTTTTATTTTTATTTATTTATTTTTATTGTGGGTAAAAATCAAAATTTTCACAATACAAACCAATATTTTTTACAGAGTTTTCTGGTTGGTGCTATTATATTTAGGACTTTGATCCATATGAGTTAATTTTTGTATAATGTGTGAAATACATATCTTCTTTCCTTCTTTTGGGTATGGATATCCATTTCTCCCAGCACTGTTTGTTGAATAGACTGTTTCTGGGCTAGGTGGGTGAGCTTAACACCTTTGTTAAAAATCACTTGACTGTAGATGTGAAGGTATATTTTTGAGTTCTTGATTCAGTTCCATTGGTCAATGTATCTGTCTTTATGCCAATACCATGCTGTTATTACCACTGTAGCTAAGTAATAAGCTCTAAATTCCCAAAGTTAGAGTCCTCCAACTTCATTCTTCTTTTTAAAGACATTTCTGGAAATTCAGGGCCCTTTACCATTCCAAAAAAAAATTGTTATTTGGTTTTTCCATTTCTGCAAAAAAAGGCTGTTAAGATTTTATTGGGATTGCATTGACTATGTAAACCAGTTTGGATAGAATTGATATCTTAACAATATTTAGTCTTCCAATCCATGAACATGGAATATCCTTCCATTTACTGAAGTCACTTTGGTTTCTTTTAACAATATTTTTGCAGTTTTTTAAATACAGGTCTTTCATGTCCTTGGTTATGTTTATTCCTAAATCTTGGATTGTTTTACTCACTACTATAAATGTTATGTTTTTCCTGATTTCTTTCTCAGATTGCACATCAGTAATGTGTAGAAGTGCTATTGATTATTGCATAATAATCTTGTATCTCACCACTTTGCTAACCTCACCTCTTCTAGGAGCTTTGTGGTGGATTTTTCAGGATTTTCTAATCGTAGGAACATATCATCAGAGAATAGTGGAAGTTTTTCTTCTTTCTTACCTATTTGGGTGCCTTTTATTTCTTTATCTTGCCTAATTGCTCAAACTAGAATCTCTAGCATAGTACTGAATAACAATGGTGACAGTGGGAATCCTTGTCTTATTCCTGATCTCAGCAAGAAAGCTTTCAGTCTTTCACAATTGAGTACAATGCTAGCTGTAGGTTTTTATATATGCACTTTAGCATATTGAGAAATCTTCCTTCTATTTCTGTCTTTTGGAGTGTTTTTATTGAGAAAGAATGCTGTAGTTTGCCAAATGCCTTTTCTGCATCAACTGAGAGGATCATGTGATTTTTCTTCTCCAATTTATCAAAAGTTTTTATTACATTAATTGATCCTTTTGTGTTGAACCACGCTTGCATACCTAAGATAAAATGGATTTGATCATCTGTAATTTCCCGAGGTTTTTTTTTTTTTTTTTTTATTGTATCTTTATCTGGCTTTGGTATTAGGGTGATGTTGGCTTCATAGAATGAAGTTGGTTTTGTTCTTTGTTGTTTGATTATTTTGGAAGAGCTTGAGCAAGATTGGTATTAGGTAATTTTGAACGATTCCTAAAATTCACCTGAAAAGCCTGGTCCTGGGCTATTCATCTTTGAGAGGTTTTTGATAACTGTTTCAATTTCTATACTTATGATTGGGATGGCAAATAAAACACCATGCTTGCATGCTGACGGAAATATTCCAGTAGAAAGTGAAACTTCAATGACATAAGAAGGAAAGGAAGGACAGTATTGAAACTTAACCATGTAGAAAGTTTCCAAGAAAGCATATTTCAAAGCAGCAGAGAGGCCAGAATTTCAAAGATATAGGTCATAGTAAAATTATAATTGCAGTGCATTTATTTAGATTATGACTTGCTTTTAATTTCATCTTTTGTTTTTCTTTTTTACCTCTACATCTTTTGGCCTTTACATGGTGATATGCTCAATTGATGATGTCAAAGAAGGCCTTTGAAAATTTCTGTCCTAATCAAGAGTTTATTTTGAGCTATTATTTTGTGTTGGTCTTCAATGCTTTTTCAGAAACCCATTTTTCCCCCATTTTGTTCAAGTATCCCATAACAATACATGATGTGTCTGACCAGCAATGGTATGTGTCATAAGAAGTCATTGTGTATACATAACTATTTGATGTTTGGAACTTTTCCTCAAATGCACAGCTGGAGGGAGACAGGCAGATGATCCCAACTCTCATTCATGGTTCCACTTTTTTTAAACCTATGTTATTAGTACTAATTATTATAATTACCTGTTACTGACTGATTTTTAATTTTTTTGTAATTTAATATTCCCATTTCCAGAGGTAAGAAAAACTGCAGTTTAGAACATTTAAGCCACACTAACATATAGTCACAAAGCTCTTCTGTTACAGAAATAAGATTTAATCTTTTTGTGTGCCTTGGATAATCATATTCTCCTTATAACCATGTTAAAACACTCTTTGCCTGTAATTAGACAAAAACATTAATTTGATGCTATCCTCTGTGGTACATGCTGGTCTCAGTATCTTTCTTAGAGGGCCATCCTCTAAGCTCTTGGCCAGAGGCATAACTTTAGCAAAATGTCCTATTGCTACTTTTCTTGGTTATCTGATATTGTTCCTCCATGAGTAATTTTTTTAAACTTTTTTTATTGAGTACACATATGCTTATTGATCATTTTTCATGAATATTATGTCAAATACCAATTTTATTTTTCAATATGTAAGTCATTTTCCCAAAGTTTTGCCTTGAATGAAAATATTATATTTTCATGTTACAAAATTAGCAAGTTATAGCATATAATGATAACAATTGTTTATACCCAAGTCTTTTGAATATCTGACCGTATCGCTATATCAGGCATGAATTTTCAATTTTGCAGGAAATTGAGGAGGATTTTGGTGAGATCATTATGGATAAATGAACCAGCTTTTGGGATGTATGTAAGTGCCTTTTGATTCAAGTGTTCATCCATTTTTTTTTTTTTTTTTTTTTTTTTTAGATTTTGAGAATGATGAATTAGCACATTGTAACCAGATGCAATGATTAAAATGGAGTTATAATTTATAGCTTGTACCATTTGAAAATGATATTTAATAGGTTAAGACTCTACCTATTCATTTTGTTGGTCTCTTGTATAAAGTTTTAAATCATTTTAAAGCTTTAAACTTGAAGTATTTGAACTTTCCAGATCACAGGAACTCTTCAGAACATCAGAATTGAAATGGACTGTAACATTTATAAAAGGAGTTTCAAGTTGGATGCAGTTTAAAATTAATTATTTATTTAAAATTGTGATAAATTATATCTAATATAAAACACATTTTAACCAACTTAATTAGACAAATCTTTAATATTAAGTACATTGATAATAGTGTGTCACTTTCACGAAATTTATTTTGATTACTTTCTTTATTATTATTATTAACATGTATGTTACATGAGAGACATAGGAGATTCCCATATACCTCACCCCCTCCACCTCCCACACTTTCCCCATCAACATCTTTCATTAGTGCGATACATTTGTTACAATTGATGAAAACATATTGATGAATTGCTACTAACCATAGTCTATATGTTAGATTATGGTTTACACTTTGCACTGTACAATTTTATAGGTTTTGACAAAATGTGTAATAGCCTGTCTCTGTTACTACAGTGTCCTGCAGCACAATTCCAATGTTCCCAAAGTGATCCCAGATTACACCTATTCTTCCCTCTCCTTTCCCTCAGAACCACAGTATGTAGTAGGACTCCCCAGGATCGAAATTCAATATTCTTTTGGTTATTGTGTGTGTCTCTACCTGTGACAACACCCCATGACCTCTTGAACAGATTCTTATTCCAGAGAGGCATGCCCCACGTGAGCCCCTCCCCACAGATCCACCCAAAGACATCCCACACCAGTGATCCTCCCCTGCCACTGTCATGACCCTTTTGCAATCCAAAATTTCCCCAAAAACAAGGACAAAAAATAAATAAATAAAAATTATAGTGAAAATACAAAATGAAAAGTAAAGAATAAAATGTAAAAAATATATAAATAAAAATGCAAAATTTAATGAATGTCTTTTATTCCCATAAGTGGAATTGCTGGATCATATGGCAAGTTCTATAAATAACTTCCTGAGGAACCACCAAACTGTCCTCCACAATGGCTGCACCATTCTATATTCCCACCAGCACTGGATGAGGGTTCCTCCACAAGCTCTCCAACACTTGTCGTTCTCTGTTATTTTTTTTAATATCTGCCAGTCTAATAGTTGTAAGATAATATCATGTTGTAATTTTGACTTGCATTTCCCTATTAGCTAGTGATGTTGAACCTCTTTTCATGTATTTTTTTAGCCATTTATATTTCTTCTTTGGAAAAGTATTTGTTCAAACCCATTGCCCATTTTTTAAGTGGGTTGTTTCTCTTTATTTTCAAGATGTAGGATTTCTTTATATATGCTGGATATTAGGCTCTTATTAAACAAATGGTTACCAAATATTTTCTCCTATTGAGTAGGCTGCCTTTTCACTTTCTTAACAAACTCCTTTGAGGTACAAAAGTTTTTAATTTTGAGGAGATCCCATTTATCTATTTTTTCTTTCATTGCTCGCTCTTTGGGTGTAAAATTTATGAAACCATTTCCTTTTACAAGATCTCATAGATCCTTCCCTACTTTATTTTCGAGGAGCTTTATTGGTATTGGTTTTTATATTTAGATATTTGATACATCTTGAGTTAATTTTTATATAGGGCATGAGATGGTGATCCTCTCTCATTCTTTTGGATATGGATATCCAGTTCTCCCAGCACCACTTGTTGAATGGTCATTTTGTCCCAGTGGAGTGGGCTTGTTTGCCTGTACTTTGACTATTTTCATCATATTCATTTAACAATAACTCCACATTCCCCCCTCTCCCACCTCTGTTAACCATTATTCTGATTTCTGTCTCTATGAATTTGCTTACTTTAACAATTTCATATAAGATAAATCATAGAATATTTGTCTCTTTGTGTCTGGCATATTTCATGCAACAGGATATCTTCACACTTCATCCATGGTGCAGCATGTACCAGCACTTCATTTCTTTTTTACTGTTGGACAGTATCCCATTGTACGTGTATACCACATTTGGTTTATACATTCATCTGTTCCTGGACACTTGGGTTTTTCCCAACTTTTGACAATTTTGTGAATAATGCCTATGAATCCTCATGAAGAAATATCTGTGTGTGTCACTGCTTACAATTATTGGGTATGCAAGTAGGAGTGGAATTGTAAGATGCTTTTGGTGTCTGTGTGTGTATGTGTGTGTTTCTTTCTTTGCTTTGAAATATGTTTCATTATGATATCTCTTTATTGCTTTCATTTATGGTTACTGGATTAAGATATTTTATCTCAAGGGCTCTGAATTCCTTGAGCATGGGTATTTTTCATGAAGCCTAAGCATGGCAAATAATCTCAGTATTCTATGCATGATGCTAGAGCTGTAATAGCCAAAGAACCACTCTTATTAAATTCAAGTTAAGATCACAAAATAAAACAAAAGATAAGGACACACACAATTCAAAAATAAAATTGCATAGTTCAATTTAACCCACCATCTCTACCAAAATAAATAATCAAACAAACGTGTCCACTTTACAATGGTGTGATTGCATATTTCTAGATGAATTTTATATAATAATTTAGGTCTTGTTAGGTTAAATTGCTCTTCTGATTGACATTTCTGTGTAACAAACCACTCCACATTTTGTTACATAAAACAAGTGTTTCTTTATACTCAGGGATTCCATGGCTTAGACATTTGTGTAGTCATCATTGAGGATGGCACATTTCTGTTCCATGATGTCTGGAGTCACAGGAGGGTGACTTTAATGATTGAGGCCTAAACACCTACACTTAGGAAATTCACTTCTGGAAGACTCCTATACTCAAGGTTCTGACACCTGGCTTTGGATAACATGCAGGCTGATGCAACTAGGATTTTTACCAGGGTATCCAATGAGGCTGTTGCATGGTTTGGGCTTCTCCTAGCATACCGGATTCTGTGAAAGAGCACCTCAGGGAGGAGCCTCAAGAAAAGGATTTTCTGGGTAACACTGGTAGCAGTTTCTTAGCTTTATCTGACCCAGCCTGAGATGTCAGTGTCAGTTTCCTCATCTTCTGATGTTTCCAACAGATGCAAGCCCACCTGGATTCAGGGGGAGATGACATGATGTCACCTCTTGTTGGGAAGAGTGACAATGTCACACATTCTAAGAGCATGTGGGAGGAGTGAAAGAGCTGCAGACATCTTTGGAAAATACAATCTGCCATACTTGCACATTATTATCACTTTGCTTCCTTTTCCCAAGTATGCATGGCCATATATGTATGTGGTACACTCAAGCGCCACATATAAAATCATGCACAAAGGTGCTGAAATCTGCCTTGGATGTTCTGGTGTTGCTACTAGGAACTTGGTTTCTACTTAGAATATCTTATATGCATTACTTACGAAGGAAATTAATATTCAATTATATTATTACAGCAACTATATTGAACATGTTAAATTTACAGCAAAATTATATTATTAAAGATGAAATTTAAAAGCAATTGTCTTTGTTCGGACAAAAAGTGATGAGACAGCTTTTAAAGGGAAAATAAAGGACATGAGTTGTCATAACAGCATACTATGTATTTTTAAACATTAGAGTGGAATTAGGACAAAATATAAAATTTCTAATATTAGCTTCTATATGCATTGAGAACTGATGTTATATAAAAAAATCTATTCCCCAAAAAATAAAAATAAAAAAAATCCTGCTGCATAATGCATTCCTATTAATGTCTCTTTTATACAAAACATGAACATTTTCTTTGGTAAACACAGCTGAAATCTTTGCTGAGGGCAATTTGATTTGATGAGCCAGCATTTCCCAGTTAATTTCATGAGTTTTTTTTTTTTTTAATAAAATATGTAACATACATGAAATGTGGGTAAGTGTACAAATTCTACCAAGATATGTACTTTATTTTTGATAAGTGAAAATATCTTCCATATTAGGAAAATTTCTGCTCATCACTTGTAAATCATTAGAATACATGCATGAGTTGATTTGGTTTGCAAGTTTATAATTTATTTTATAAAGTAGACAACTAAAATCATTAAGATTAAGTAACCGACATTTAGACAACTGTATACAGCTGCATAGTACCAATTGTAAATTATCCATAAAAAAATCTCTGACTTGATACTGATTCATTCAATCCGATTGAGTAAAAATTAATTGGTCAGGGAGAGGATGTGGCTCAAGCAGATGAGCACCTGCTCCCCACATGGGAGGTCCCATGTTCCATTCCCAGTGCTTCCTGAAAATAAAGATTAAAAAAAAAAAAAGCAAACAAATGAAAAAACCAACTCAGGGGAGTCATTTTAGCTCAGTAGTTGAGTGCCATCTTCCTACATATGATGTTGCAGGTTCAATCTCCAGTCCAAGTAACTAAAAAAAAAAAAAAAACAATAACAACAAAAAAACTTTTGGTCTTACAGTTTTGTGCCTATGCTTTATTGTAGTGTTTACCATGATATTATTTTAGCTCATATATTTGTTCCAACATTGGAGTTTTCACTGAGGTAAAGTTCATTTTTTGAACATCTTTCCATATCTAGTATTTAGCACTATAAGTAACAATTTCATACCAAAAAATGGGCAGTCATTTAAATGTATCAATTTGTTGAAAAAAATAAGAGAATCAATGTAAATTCACTTTTGAAAAATTGCTACAATCTACAATCATATTTCCAAAAGCTTTTCTAGCAAAATTGACTATACTGAGTTAGTTACTATGATTTGTAATCGTTAATTTGATGTACCAACTAGGTTATGTTATGATGTCCAGTGGTTTGGCCAAAATTCTGCCTGGTTGTTACTGTGCAAGGATTTCCTAGATGGGATTAGCATTGCATTTAGTTGACTGTAACTAAAAGAGGTGAGTCTCAGTAATGTGGCTGGTTCTCATCCAATCAGTTGGAGGTCTTAAAAATGAGAACTGAGTGTTTCAAGAATCAGAAACAATAGTGCCTCAGACCACACATTCTATTCCTCCTTGGCCTCCCCAAAGAATCTGACTAAATACTTCTTCACCATTTCTCCAGATTTCCAACCCCTGGCCTGCTCTATCAAATTCAAACTTGCCAGAAAGAAAGTGGCTCAAAAAATGTGGGACATTATAAGCATATAACCTTAATGAGAATTCCTCTTAAATGTGTCTATATTCACTTATTCACAGCTTATATTTAAACTTTTTAAAAAATTTATAATATATAAAAATTTTGAAAAAATAATACAAAGAATTGCCATATTCCTTTAGTATTGACTGACTTCTTTGTTTACATGCACATACCCACAAACACATGCACACAAGGCTGCAAACACAAAAAATGATAAATCAAAGAAAAAGGGAGGATACTTACCTGGCAGGGGAGATACCATGATCATGAAGGTGGTTTTCCCAGGGCAAGGCTTATCCATTGCATTCCATATGTGCTGACCCCTGCGATTTCCCCAAATGTGGGAAACTCGACTGCATAATTTGTGGTAGTGGGGGACTGCGTTTGCCCTCTTCCCTGAGAAAAAAAAGAAAAAGAAAAAGGGAGGAGGAGGAGGAGGGGAAGAATAATGAGAAGAAAAAGAAAAGGGAACAATAGGTTTAACGTGGAGGCCATTTGGGGACATAGGAATTGTCCTGTATAACATTGCAATGATGGATACAGGCCATTGTACATTTGTCAAAACCTATAAAATTGTGTGGGGTAAAGTGTAAACTATAATGTAAACTATAGTCCATGGTTAGCAGCAATGCTTCAATATGTACTCACCACTTGTAACAAATGCACCACACTAATGAAGGATGTTGTTAATGGGGGAAAGTGTGGGAGGGGAAGGGGTGAAGCATATGGGAATCCCATATGTTTTTGATGTAACATTTATATAATCTAAAGCTTCTTTAAAAATAAAAATAAAAATTTTAAAAAAGAAGAAACTGTAGACAGAGGAGGAAGAGAAAGATGAAGAGGGGCAGGAGGAGGAAGACAATAAGGAAGAGATAACCTGCAGATAAATGTTATAAGCATTTGGTACTTCGTCTAAATCTTCGGTGTATATTTCCTAAAATAGTGGACAATTTCTTTCATAACATTGTTTGAGTATCAAAATCCGGAAATTAAGGTTGATATGATACTCTCTAATCTATAGACTTTATTCAAATATTACCAATTACTCACTGCTGGTACCAAAATCTGTATTAGTCAATGTTCTCCAGAGAAACAGAACCAATAGGATATATGTGTAGGTGATAATGCATGTGATGAATTGTAATGAATTGGCTCTGGAGATTGTGGGGCCTGGCAATTCCCAATTGTGTACGGCAGGTCAGAGCCCAGACATTACAGAGAAGTGGAGGTGAAGTGTTTAATCATAGTCTGTAGGGAAGGTTGAGGCTGAATGTAGGGTGGAGTCTAGAGTCAGAATTTCATCTGATTCCTCAAACCCTCAGTTCTTGCTTTGAAGACCTCTAACTATCATTGCAATGTCATGCAGAAAGATTCCAATGTCCTGAAAATGCCCCCATATTACACCTATTTTTCCCTTTCTCTTCCCTCAACACCTCTGGTAGCCACTGACTCCACATCCATGATAAAACTTCTTCCATTACTGGAATAAAAATAAGTCTATAGTAGAATAGCAGTAAATCTACTCTAGTCCATTGTTCATCCCCGAGATTAAACTATAATGTAAACTATAATCCACAACAAAAAAAGGTTAATCCAGTTTTGAAAACTAGTAAATAAATGTCATATTATGCCAGAAAAATAAAAGACCTTTAACAGATTTCCTGAGGGCAATCTCCTTTATATAATTCAACTGATTATAACTGCTAATCCCATCTGCAAAATACATACACAGTAACAACTAGGCCAGTGTTTGACCAAACAACTGGACAGTATAACCAAGTTGACACATAAATTGATGGGATAGCCATCAAACAACCCATTAGATAACCTAGTAATAGTCATGTTTCATATATTTGCTAACTTTTGACTATAGATTTTTTTTCTTTCACATTCTATCTCTAACCTCTGCGTGTCCTACTAACCTTACCTTCATCCATTCTAGCCTCTCACCCCTAGGTCCATCACTAACTTTCCAGGTAATCAGTAACTTTTTATTTTTTAATGTGCTATTTCTGAATATCAAATCCTGTGACTTACAAATTCTGGGAGATTCTCACTTGTCAAGGGACATCCTTTTACTCCTTGGATGATCTAAGGTGGTTGTTTTGTTTTTGAGTTTTATAATACTTTTGTAATATTTCATTATGATGGTTGATGAGTAACACGTGTTGATATTATTAGAGCAGTTTCTTTAAATATGGGGAAATGAGGCCCAGATTATATAAATAGGAGGCTAAAGGGGATTTAAGTACATAAAAGGTAATGATAGAAATCATCTTGTATTAACTAACTGAAATTTTGTTTGAACAAAGCAATTAAGATATAGCTTATAGACCTGCAAAGCTTGGTAAAGTTGTGATTACTTCATGGAAGTTTCTTTTTATTTGCAGTAAAAGAAAGATTTCAGAACACTTCAATTACTGCTCAATCACTCTGGAGTTGAATTAAATGTATATTGTTATTATTTTGAATTCATTTATACTTTATTCATTTTAATATACATTTGTTGGGTGTTTAGCTTATCATTTATAGAGATGATTCCTGAGGCATAATTTTTACAGAACAGAAAGACACATTTGAAAACAAATAATTATGATAATTTAGGTGCTAAACTCTAGATATATATGAGGAAAACACATACTCTGAAGCAATTGTTTCTGTTTGGGAACATCAGGGAAAACTACTCAGAAGAGGCGGGTTTAGAGCTGAGTCTGGAAGGAAGAAGTGTTCACCAGGAAGAAGTGGAGAAGAAAACTCCACTTCTTGTGGGAAAAATCAGAGTTAGCACAGAAGAAAGAAAATGATAGCTCAGTGTGGTACAGCGTGCACTTAGGTAACAGGAGCACATTGAAAACAGGTTGCCTGTTTACCTGGCAGATAGATTGGAAAGGAACTTGCTGCTCACTAAAGAGAAGCTTCAACTTCTTTATTAATACTTAGTTGATTAAAAAAATTCTCTTCTTTTTTTTCTCTCAAACACTCCCTTCCCTCCTCCCTCCTCACTAACCCTCCCCCAGTAACCTCTAATCAGCTTTCTGTTTCTGCATATTTACCATTTCTAGTAATCTCTTAGAAGTGGTATCACATAATTTTCATCCTTATGTTTTCATAAGGGCTGCATGATTTTACATTCTCATGAACCAATCACAATGCACTAGTTACAATTTCTCTACATCCTCTCCAATACATGGTAATTTCCATCTTTCAAATCATAGCCATCCCTGTGAATATGAAATGGTGTTTCATTGTGATTTTAATTTGCATTTCCCTAGTGTCTAATTATGCTGAGCATCTTTTCTTGGGTTCATTGGCCACTTATATATCTACTCTGGAGCAACGCCTCTACAAGTTTTTGCCCATTTTTAAAATTCTGTTTATCTTTTTTTGTTGAGCTGTAGGAGTTCATTATATATAATGGATATTAAACTTGTATTTGATATATGACTTGAAACTATTTTTTCCCATTCTGTAGGCTGTCTTTTGAATTTCTTGATAATTTCCTTTGATGCCCAAAAGTCTTTAATTTTGACAAAATCAAATTTATCTGTTTCTTTTATTTCTCGTGCTTTGGGTGTCATATTTAAGAATTTTTTCTGAATCACAGATCATGAAGATTTGCTCCTATTTACTGCTAAGAGGTTTATAGCTTTAGCTCTTACATTTAGATCCTTGATCTGTTTTGAATTGATTAATATATAGTGTGTATGGTATGAGCCTGCCTTCATTCTTCTGCATGTGGATATCCAGGTTTTCTGCACCATTTCTTGACGACACTATTCTTTCCCCTCTGCATGGATTTAGCATCCATAACAAAAATCACTTTACCATAGGTGTTGTGGGTCTATTTCTGGATTTGCAACTCTATTCCACTGATCTGTCTATCTTTGTGTCAGTGCCATGCTGTTTTGATTACTGTCATTTTGTAAAACACCTTGAAATTGGGAATTGTGAGTTCTCCAACCCTGTTCTTTTTCAACAGTGGTTTGGCTATTTGGGTCTCCTTGCAGTTACATATGAATCTGACTATTGGTTTTTCCAGTTTTGCAAAAAAGAGTGTTGGAAATTTAATAAGGATTGCATTCAATTTGTAGATATCTTTGGTAATTCTGGCATATTAATAAAGTTAAGTCTTCCAATCCATGAACACAGAATATCTTGCCATTCATCTAGATTTTCTTTAAATTCTTTTGGAAGTCTTTTGTAGTTTTTGTATATGTCTTTTATATCCTTAAATTTATTACTATATAAATTTGTTCCTAGATATTTTATTCTTTTAGTTGCTCTTGCAAGTAGACATGTTTTCTTAAATCCTTCTTAAGATTGTTCATTACCAGTATATAGAAACACAATTGTTTTTGCCTCTTGATCTTGTATCCTAACACTCATAGAGAATTAACTTTGTAGCTTTAATTGTTTCCTTTTGGGTTCCTTTAGGTTTTCTATATATAAGATCATGTCATTTACAAATAGATATTTTTATTCTTCCTTTGCAAATTTGATACCTCTTACTTCTTTTTCTTGCTTAATTGCTCTGGCAAGTATTTTGGTATAATATGGAGTAGCAGTCGTGAAAGTAGGTATCCTTGCTTCAGTCCTGATCTGATGGGGAAAATTTACATCTTTCACTACTGAAAGTTTGGTGTTAACTGTTTTTTTTTTTTTTTTTTTTTCCATAAATGGATTTTATCATGTCTCTGAGTGTTTTTATCAAGAGCTTACATTTTGTCAAATGACTCTTTTGCATCTATTGAGGAAAAAATTTTTTGTTTCATTCTATTTATGAAGTGTATTACATTGAGTTTTCATATTTTGATGTTGACATTTTATATGTTGAACCCACTTGGTCATGGTGTATAAACTTTTAAAACACCATTGGATTTTGTTTCTTAGTAATTTGTTAAGAATTTTTCCATACATATAAATAAGGGAAAATAGGCTGTAATTTTCTTTCCTTGTGATGTCTTTACCAGACTTTGATGTCAGAGTAACATGAGTCTCATAGAATGAGTTAAGAAGTATTCACTCCTCTTAAATTCTTCAGAAGAGATTTAGAAGGATTAGCATTTATTTAAATGTTTGGTAGAATTCACAGTTAAGCCATCTGGTCCTGGACTTTTCTTTGGTGGAAGTTTTGGTTATTGATTTGATCTCTGTACTTGTTACAGGTTTATTGATGTATTCTACTTCTTCTTGAAGCATTTTTGTTTAACTCATGTGGTTTCTAGGAATTTTTTTGTTTCTTCTAAATTGTCCAGTTTGTTGCAATAAAGTTGTTCATAATATTCTCTTGTAACCATTTTTATTTCTGTAAGCTCATTAGTTTTACCACAATTTGCTTTTCTGATTTTGGTTATTTGCACGTTTCCTTTTCCTTTGACGGTTTATCTAAAGTCTTGCTAATTTTATTGAAATTTTCAAATAACCAATTTTTTATTTTGTTAATTCTCTCAATTGATTTCCTATATTCTATTTCATTTACTTCTGCTCTAATTATAATTATTTCCTATCTTCTGCTACTTTTGGGTTACTTTACTTTTCTTTTTCTAGCTTCTCAAGAGGTAAAGTTAGGTTATTACACATCTTCCTTCTTGTTAAATATAGGCACAAATAGCCATAACTTTCCCTCTGAGTACTGCTTTTGCTACATACCATGTCTTTTGTTATGTTGTGTCTTTGTTTTCATTTGCCTCTAAGTATTTTCTATTTTATCTTTTCATTTCTTCTTTAATCTATTGGTTGTTTGAGTTTGTAGTTTAATTTCTACTTTTTTATTTTATTTTTCAGTTTTCCTTCTGTTACTGATTTATAGCTTCATTCCATTATGGCCAAAGAGGTTACTTTTTTATGATTTAAATAATTTTAAAGTCCTTTAGACTTCTCTTGTGCCCCAATAGATAGTCTATTCTAGAGAATAACCCACCTGCACTTGCAAAATATATCTTCTGCTATTGTTTCAAAAAGTGTTCTATATATTCAATTAGAGTTAGTTGGTTTATAGTGTTGTTTAAGACTATATTTCTTTAATGATCTTCTGTTTAGATGTTCTATTGAGAATTGAAAATGGTGTATTGAAATCTCCAACATTTGTTGTAGAAGTGTCTCTTTCTCCCTCCCATTCCATCTGTTTGTCTCATATATTTTAGCACTCTGCTGTTAGGGACCTATATTTTTGTATTTGTTTAACGGACCCTTTCAAGGATATTTAATGTTTTTCTTCATCTCGTATAGTGGTTTTTTACTTAAAGTCTATTTTGTCTGATATTAATACAGCTACCCTACTTTCTTTTGTTTACTATTTGCATGAAGTTTTTGCCATTCTTTCATGGATCTTTCTTGGACCCATCTAAATTGGGTCTCTTGTAAACAGCATATAGTTGAATCATGTTTTCTTATACATTCTGCCAATCTCTGGCTTTTGAGTAGAAAGTTTAGTCAATTTAAATTTAGGGAAATTAGTGATAAAGCAAAAGTTGCATCTACCGTTTTTCTAATTGTTTTACTTTTTTTTTTTTTTTTTTGGTAAGTCTCACAACTTTTTCACCCCTTGTTTCCTCCATTACTACCTTGCTTTTTTTGTTTAGATAATCTTTTAAAATGGGTCATTTTCTATCACATCTTTTCCTTTTGTGTAGATTTTTTTAGACACTTTCTTTGTGTTTACCATGGAGATTAATTTTAGCACACTAAATCTATTGCAATTTAGTTCGTGTTGATCCCCAGTTTACTTCATTAATCTACACATACACAATAACTATATCCCTCCATCTCTCACTTTTATGTTGTTCATGACACAAACTGCATCTTTATGTACTGTGTATCTAGTAACAAAGACTTACAATTTGTATTAGTCACCCAAAGGGGTGCTGATGCAAAGTTCCAGAAATCTGTTGGCTTTTATAAAGTGTATTTATTTGGGGTAGAAGATTACAGTTATAAGATTCTGCAGAGTCCAACTCAAGGTACCATAACACATTCTTTCTTTATGGATTAGGAGACTAGATATAGTTAAGATGTCAATTCTAACTAAACTTATTGATAGATTCAATGCAATCCCAAAAAATTCTCAACAGCTTTATTTGCAGGAAAGAAAAAGACAATTATCAAATTTATTTGGAAGTGTACGGAGCCCAGGTAGCTAAAAATGTCTTAGAAAGAAGAACAAAGCTGGATTATGCTCACTTCCTGACTGTAAAGCATGTTACTTAGCTAAGTGGTAAAAATAGCATGGTACTGGCATAAAGACAGGTACATTGACCAGTGGAACCAAATCAAGAACTCAGAAATAGACCCTCAAATGTACAGTCAAGTTACTTTTGTCAAGCCTGTCAAGCCCTCCCAGTTGGGAAAGAACAGTCTATTCAACAAATGGTGCTGGGGAAACTGAATATCCATATACAAAAGAAAGAAGAGGATCCCAACCTCACACCTTATACAAAAATTAACTCAAAATGGATGAAGGACCTAAACATAAAAACAGCAAACATAAAACACTTAGAAGAACATGTAGGGAAACATCTTCAAGATCTTGTGGTAGGCAGTAGTTTCTTAAACCTTATACCCAAAGCACAAGCATCAAAAGAAAAAATAGATAAATTGGGACTCCTCAAAAGTAAACATTTTGCACTACAAAAGGCTTTATCAAAAGGGTGAAAGGCAGAGTTTAATATTCATGTTATATAAAGAGATCATACAACTCAAAGAAAAAAAGACAAGCAATCTAATTAAAACTGGGTGAAAGACTTGAATAAACATTTTTACAAAAAGGAAAACCAAATGGCCAAAAAGCACATGAAAACTCCTTCAACATCACTAGCTATTATGGAAATGCAGATCAAAACCAAAATGATATCCCATTTCACTTTACAGAATAGCCATCATTAAAACAAACAAACAAACAAACAAACAACAACAAAAAAAAAAAAAAAAAACAGAAAAATACAAGTGCTGTAGAGGCTATGAGGCTATGAGACATAGGAAGATTCCCTTACTGTTGATGGGAATGTGAAATGATGCAGCCTTTGTGGAAGACAGTTTGGTGGTTCCTCAGGAGGCTGAATATAGAACTTCTGTATGATCCAGCAATACTGTTTCTAGGAATATATTCAGAAGATCTGAAAGCAAGGAAAGGAACAGACATTTGCACACCAATATTCAGAGCAGCATTATTCACAATTGCTAAAATATGGAAACAGCCCAAGTGTCCATAAACAAATGAATGGCTATAGAAAATGTGTTATATATATAATGGAATACTACTCATCTATAAGAAGAAATGAAATTAGTATGAACATGACAACATGGATCGGACTTGAGGACATAATGTTGAGTGAAATAAGCCAGACACAAAAAGAAAAATATTGTATATTCTCACTAATATGAGCTAAATTTAATGACTAAACTCACAGAGGTAAACTCTAGAGAATAGGTTACTAGGAAATAGAATGTGGGTTGAGTATAGAAGCCAATACTTAATACATAGATAATACTAAGGTTTATTATAAAAGTATGGAAATGAATAGAGTTGATGATAACACATTATAGAGAATATCACTAACATGGCTGATTCATAAATGTGATTGTGGCTGAAAGAGGTAGTGTGTGGAGTAAACGTCTATTGAAAGAAAGCTAGAGCATAATCTAGGGAATATAAAACATGATGATTACAGTGGTGGTTGAAGACTGTGGTCAATAACATAAATGTAGTGAGTTCATAGTTTCTAACAAATGTTTCACA
Organism: Tolypeutes matacus; assembly: GCA_026826555.1. Taxonomy (NCBI): domain Eukaryota; kingdom Metazoa; phylum Chordata; class Mammalia; order Cingulata; family Chlamyphoridae; genus Tolypeutes; species Tolypeutes matacus. Next base: position 488,753 of record JAKSZT010021474.1, on the reverse strand, counting down.
ACAATGTAAAATATTGGTGCTGGGGTGATGCATGAGATACTGTCTGATGATATGCATATTTGTTATGTAAGTTCACAACTTTTACCATTCACTTACATTTTATATATGTGCATGTATATATGATATACTTCAATAAAATTTTATGAAAACAAAAAAGAGATTATACAACTCAATGATGAAAAGACAAGCAACTTAATTAAAAAATCAGCAAAAGACTTGAATAGACATTTTTCCAAAGAGGAAATTCAAATGGCCAAAAAACACATGAAAAATTGTACAGCATCACTAGCTATTAGAGAAATACAGATCAAAACTGCAATGAGATACCATTTCACGCCATATATAATGGCCATTATTTAAAAATACTGAAACTACAAGTGCTGGAGAGGATGTGGAGAAATAGGAACACTCCATCAATATTGGTAGGAATGTAGAATGGTGTAGTCTCTCTGGAAGACAATTTGATGAAACCGCAAGAGGCTGAATATAGAACTGCTGTATAATCCAGCAATCTTGTTACTAGGAATATAATCAGAAGAACTGAAAGCAAGGACACAGACTTACATTTGCACATTGAATTGCATAGCGGCATTATTCACAACTGCTAAAATATGGAAACAGCCCATGTGTCCAAAACCAATGTATAAACAAAATCTTGTATATACATACAATGGAATACAATTCATCTTTAAGAGGAAATGAAATCTGGATTCATATGACAATACAGATCAGCCTTAGTGGGCATCCTGTTTATGAAATCAGCCAATCACAAAAGGACAAACATTGCATGGTCTCCCTAATATGAACCAAAAATGATGAGTAAACCCATGGAAGTAAATTCTAGAGTATAGTTTACTAGGAGAGTAAATGTGTGTTGAGAATGGAAGTTGATGCTAGAGAACCACCAAAGAATGTATATCATAGTGATTTCAGTGGTGGTTGAAGACTGTGGTTAATAGTATAAATAAAATAATATTATCCTTTTACAAAGTGTTAAGAATATGGTGATACACAGGATAATTACCACTAATGTAAATTATGGATGACAGTAATATTGTAATATTTTTTGAACAACAGCAAAGAGGATATTATATCAATTCTAGGGGACAACAATAGGAAGGTATAAGGAGATATGGGAAGTTTCCTTTTGAAGTTGTGAAAATGTTCTTTGACTGAAGTGATGATAGCACAACTCTGTGAAGAAAATGAGAGTGCTTTAGTGTACACTTTGAACGGCTTGTACAAAACCTGGGACTGTATAACACAGTGAATCCAGTGTTGAAAGATGGATATGGTTTACAGAACAAATATGGGAATGTTCTCTCATGAGCTACACACATATTTAATGCTAATATAGGGTTTTAATACTTGGGTGTGTTGGGGGAAAAATACACCAAAGGAAAGATATGGTCTATACTTAGTAGTAGTATTTTGACAAAGCTCTTTCATAGTTTGTAGCAAATGTTTCACAACAATGCAAGGTGTTGTTGGTGGGTTGAGGTATGGGATACCTGTATGGTGATATACATGCTTGTTTTGTGAGTTTACAACTTTTACTAGACACTTATTGTTTATGTATATTCATATATGAACTATATATGTCATTAGAAATTTTAAATAAAATTATTATGCAAATATCAGTAGTGTTTCTATATACTACTAAGGATAACTCTAAGGAGGAAGTCAGAAAAAAATCCATTTACAGTAGTGACCAAAGGAATCAAATATTTAGGAATAAACTTAATGAAGCACATAAAACCTGTATGCATAACAGTACAAATTGTTAAAAGAAGCCAAAGATGACTTAATAAATGGAAGGATATTCTGTGTTCATGGATTAGAAGACTAAATATTGTTAAGATGTCAATTCTACCCAAACTTATTTACAAAATCAACACAACGTCAATAAAAATTCCAACAGCCTTTTTTTTTAAATAAAAACAAAAACCACTTATCAAATTTTTTGGAAGGGTAAGGAGCCCTGAATAGCCAAAAATATCATTAAAAAGAATGAAATAGAAGGACTCTTATTTCATGATTTTAAAGCAAATTATTCAGATACAATGGTAAAAACAGCATGTACTGGCAGAAAGACAGGTATATTGACCAATGGAACTGAATTGAGAATATGTAAATAGACTTTCACATCTATGGTCAGTTGATTTTTGACAACTCTCCCAGCTGAGTCAGAACAGTCTATTCAACAAATGGTTTTGGGAGAACTGGACATCCACATCCAAAAGAAAGAAAGAGGACCCTAACTCACACCTGATACAAAAATTAACTCAAAATGGATCAAGGACCTACGTATATAAGCTACAACCATAAAGCTCCTAAAAGAAAATGTAGGGAAATATCTTCAAGATCTTGGGGTAGGCGGACACTCAAACATCTGAACATTCAAACTGTAAAATGCCAAAGATAAAGAGAGAATTCTAAAAACTGCAATAGAGAAGCAACAGGTCACATACAAGGAAAACTCTATAAAATTAAGTTCTGGTTTCTCATCCAGAACCATGGAGGCAAGAAGCTGTGGATGTCCTATTTAAAGAGCTGAAAGCAAAATCTGCCAAACATTCAGCAATAAAAAGGAATGAAGTCTCAAAACATGCAACAACATGGATGAATCTTGAGAACATTATGTTGAGTGAAATAAGCCAGACACAAAATGACAAATATTTTATGAAGTCTCTTGTTTGAAACAGTTAGAATAAGCAAACTCATAGAGTCAGAATCCAGAATATAAGTTACCAGAGTATGGAGTAGGGATCAGAAATGGGAAGTCAAGGCTTAAAATGTGCAGAGTTCCTATTTGGAAAGATGGAAATGCTTTGGTGATGGATGGTGGTGCTGGCAGCACAACACTGTGAACACAATCAACAGCACTGAAATATATATCTGAACATGATTAAAAGGGGGAAATGCTAGATTGTAAATATGGTAACAGAATAAGCCTTTTAAAAAATCCATGTGAATACACTACACAGTGAACCTAAGTTAAATCATGGACTTTAATTAAAAGGACAATTATAAAAATATTCTTTCAGAAATTGTAGCAAATATTCCACACCAATACAAGGCATTGGTGGTGGGGTGATAAATGGGAACCCTATAATTTATGCATACTTGTTCTGTAAACCCACAACTTCTTTAATAAAGAAAAATTCAAACAAAACAAAACAAAAAACAAAACTGTGCCACACAAACAGTATACCCTAATGTCAACTCTGGGCTATAATTAATAGTACAACTATAGCAATATTATTTCATCATTTGTAACAAAAGTACCACACCAATGTCAACTATTAATAATATGAGGTATATGGGAAATCTGTATTTGCTGCATGATTTTTCTGTAATGTAACCTTACAACTTTGTCTAATAAAAGAGAAGTTATATTTTAAAAGAAAAAGAAATATCTTCCAGGAAGATGTCATCAGATTAGGTCAGTCAGGGAAAATCTCTCTTACAAAACAAGGAAGAAAGAGCAGAAGTTGTCTGAAGGAACTACTTTTGGTATCTGCAGATGATGAAAGTGCAAAAAAGACAAATAGTGTATGGTCTTACTGATATGAACTAAATATGTTGAGTAAACTGATGGAGTTAAACTTTAGAGTATAGGTTAGTAGGAAACAGAATGTGGTTGAATAGGGGAAGGTGATGCCGAATGTTTATAGAATGTTTAGTAAGATGGATTGTAAATTTGTAGAAATGGATAGAGCTGATGGTATATCATAATATAACACTGCCAATTAATAAATGTGAAAGTGGTTGAAAGGGTTATTCTAGGGAGGTTAATGTCAGTTATAAGAAAGCTAGAGGATAACATAGGGAATATATAACATAGTGATTTTGGTGGGAGATAAGGACTATGGTTAATAATACAAATACGAGAATGTTCATCTATTACATGGTTTAAAACATGGTGATACATGTGAAAAATACAACTAATGTAATTCATAGACTATAGTTAAAAGTAAGATTGGAATATTTTGTAACAAAGTCAAAGGCAGAACTATAACAATTCTCAAGGTCAAAAAGTAAAAAGAATATGGGATTTAGTTTAAGGAGTTTTGTATATGATCAAGCAGAAGACACCGGTGATGTCATTTAACTAATCTGTGCTCATTTATTCATCTTTCAGAATACTGGAAAAACAGTTGAGTTCAGTTTTAGGACTAAATAATAATAAATGTGCCTGGATGGGATTTTTTTTTTCTTTTATTTATTTATTTATTTATTTATTTATTTTGTTTTCATCTTCTTTTTACTATTATGGATGGGATTTTTTAAAGTGGTGTTTCCATGATTTGTTAAGCTGCCTTTTATCTGTTGCTTTATGAAGTTGAAATAAAGTTTATATCTATAAAAAAAGGAAATAGAAAATATTGACAAATTTTTAACAATAAAGGCAACAACTCAAGTGGAGTGGATGTAGCTCAGTGATTGAGCACCTGCTTCCCATGTAGTAGGTCCTGGGTTTAATCTCTGGTACTTCCTAAAGGAAAAGAAAGTTAAAAAAAAAAAAAAAGACAACAGAAGTATACATCAACAGATATATTGCTAAACAAAGTGTGGTATGTTCTTACAAAGGAGTATTATTGAACAATAGAAAGGAATAAAGTTCTGATACATGCTACAATATGGATAAACCTTGAAAAAATTAGGCTATACACAAAAGTACAAATAATGTATGAGTCCACTTATATCAAATATTTAGAATAAGCAAATTCATAGACACAGAAAAGGTACTAGAGTTTATTTCAGACAAAGGGGAGAGATAACTAGGGTGATGGTGGTACAACTTTGCAAATGTAATTAATGACACTGAATTGTACATACAAATGGTTAAATGTTAACAATATTCTTTTAGAAAGAGGAATTATATACATACAAGGTGTATTACTCAGCTGTCTCTAGGTAAATGAACCAACAGAAAAGATGTGTAACTCGTATGAAGTCTTTATAAGAATTGTCTAACCTGACTGTGGAGTTGCCCTTGTCCAAATTCCATAGGGCAGGCTCCAAGCTCGGAATTCCGATGAAGGTTTACCATGAATTCTCCAGGAGAAGCTGACTGGCTGAGGTAGAGATGGAAATTCTCTCTTCTGACTGCTGAAATCATCACTTCTTTTATAGCCTTCAAATGATTTGACCAGACATCTCTCATACTTGAAGGCAATCTCCTTAGTTGGTTGTAGAAGTAATCAGCCATAGATGCAATCAAATTACTAAATATTTAAATCCATGAAATGTCCCCACAGTAACAATCAGACCAGTACTTACTTAACCAAAAACCTGGACACCGTCACCTGGCCAACTTGACACATGAACCTAACAATCATACAAGGCCTCAAAAATTTTTACTTCCAATGTGTTCTTTTGCAGCAGCTAAAGAAGACAGCTCTACCAAAACAAGCAAGTGAATTAAGAAAAAAAGAGAGATCTTAGGATTACAGCTGTATACTTAACACAGGGGGCAACCAATAGAGGCTGAAACAAGTCAGAAGCCCCCAAAAGAGTTTGTCAAAAAAAAAAAAAAAACTCTTTTGCAGAATATTTAATATAATATTTAATATTGCAGAATATTTAATATAAATGACTATATTTTGAGGAGATTCAGACATTTGTCAGAGAGTTTGGGGTTGATTTTTTGGTAAATTCTGTAATTAGAATTAAGCATGATAAAAAACACAAAATAATATATTACTGCCAGGAAGCAATCATTTTTACATGTAGGAAAGGTGGAATAATTATAATTTTACAACTAGCTAAATGCTAAAGTGTATTCAGAGTCATAATAATGTGATCAATGAACATTTTTCAAACCCACTTTAGATTGTAACTCTGCTGGGATGATGGAGGGTGCATGTATGTGGATAAGGCAGGAAAGGGAATAATTAAATTCATATTTGAAATTTGGAAAGATAATGGTTAAAACAGAAACATCAAGAGTAGGAGTACATGTGTATTATCAAGAAAATTGGGTAAATAGAAAAAGTTGAAAATCAAGGGTTGAAAGTCATTGCTTTTGAAATATATGATAATGGGTTGGGGGGAGACTCCTATTCATTTTGTATGTTTCATAGAATTAGTTGGCTCTTCAAACTCTAAGCATGTACAAGTTTGATAAAAATAAAATATTTTAATTAGTCAATTTCACATAAACTGTGACAAAAAGAACACAAAATGTTAATGGATGGAATCAAAATAGGATATTAGAAAGACATGGTACTGAGCAAGAAAAAATTGGAAACATAAACAGAAAATAATGAACACAAGCTCAAGAAATTCACCCTTTTAAGAGGTTTGTCTTTTTCAGATTTATTTATGACCAGGCATAAATTTTGCACAAATATATTATTTCCCCCAATAACCATGAGTATCCATGAAAGTCAAAATTATAAGGGAGACAGGAAATCATAGACAGGATGGATGGGCTAATTTAAAAAGACTACATGCCAACTCATTTTACAACACAACACTCAACCCCAAATCTGTAGCTTCATTTGAAAAAAGATTCATTTGGAAATTTCCTCCAATTCTATAATAGAGTCAATCTAAGAAAAATCTATGTCCTTTCTTTTTGTTTCCAAATATCCACCTTCCATATTGCTTCCTTAACATCTCTGTTTCTCAAAGTGAAGATTATGGGATTGATCAAAGGAGGAATCAGATTATATAGCAGTGCTACACACTTGGTCACATCATGAGAGTGCTTAGGTTTGGGAGTCATGTACACATAGATGAGAGTACTGTAGAAAATGGACATCACTGTGAGATGGGAGCCACAGGTCCCAAAGGCCTTATGTCTCCCCCCAGATGACTTTATCCTCAACTCTCTATGGTCAATACACCCATAAGAGACCAAGATCAGTGAGAGAAGAAAGACAAGAAAGATGCCACTTAGAATCATAAGTCAACTTCTTGTAATTTGTGGTGTCTACACAGGCCAGTTTAATCATTGGGGGTACCTCACAATAAAAATGGCTCATTTGGTGGTGGCCATATCAAGGAAAGGTCATTGTAAAAGACATTTGAACTAATGAGTTGCTGAAACCAATTAACCAGGATATGCTGGCCAGTGTCCAGCAGAGCTGTGGTGGCATGAGTGTGAAATAATCCAAAGGCTCGGAGATAGCAACATAGCGATCATATGCCACTCATTGCCCCCCAGACCCAGGGTGAGGAGAAGCTAGACCACACATCCAACAAAATTTATGGTTTTGTCTTCCCTTCCAAGATTTATCAA